>WURT03000010.1:1006733-1022029 GCA_009936505.3 Holothuria glaberrima | reverse complement strand
TCATACAAAATTTTATATCTTATCAAGAAACTATACAAGCGATCAAACATTAACTTTTCGAGTATTTTCGAAAAGCAGGGCAGCACAGAAATAGGTCTATAGTTGCAAACGGAAGTTGCGTTTTCGTTTTTATAGACCGGATTAACTCGGGCAATTTTTAAAGCCATTGGAACAACACCCTGTTCGAAGTTACAACGAAAAGAAATCGGTAATAATGAGACACCTATTTCAACTGGGCGCGCGAGAAGTGCTTCGAAAGATTTTACTATTTGAATTGCAATGCGTTTCTGAACTGTGTATGCAAAGACCATCGTGTATTCCATGACCACCGAAAAGGCCGGCGACAGCCACCTTACCAAGCTTTGCAAACAATATAAAGCTGGCAAAAAAATTTTTACAGAGACTTTGGAGGATTTCGAGGGGAGGAGAGAGACGATTTCATCTTTTTTCCTCTAGCTACGCTACCGTGTTCAATCTCTTATCACAGCGCCCTCAGAAGGGTGCATATTAACGAAATACTTAGTTTCTATAAGGTGTCAATTCGATCTTAGTGAGATGAATAAAGATTAAATCGCGTAAGGTCATCAGGTCCACCTATTCTATTACACAACGACGGCATGGTTCAAGGACCAAGGACGTTGCAATTATGTATGTTGTATCTTTTAATAACTCCGGTGAAATCATGTCTGGTTTTTTAATTCATGTGACAAAATTTCTGTTCTTGAATTATACTGAATTGCCAAACCCACGCTCAATATCTCTTTGGTTTATCTTATTATGTAATATTCAAATATTGAAGCTACATAAAATATAGGCCGATTTGTACGGGAAATCAATACGAGAATGTTAGAACCATTTCACTGTTTCATAGAATGTTAGGGGTCCCTGCTTCAATCAGTGGCGTGCGCAGAATTTTTCTCAAGGGGGCCATGTAGTATGGTGTGTGAACACCGGCCTGGGGGAGGGGTCTTAAGGGAGGGGGTGTTCCTTTGAAAATTTTGAAGAATTAGGTGTCCTTAGATGCAATCTGGTGCCACATATGCTACCTTTTTGAAGTAAGATTTTTGTTACAAAATTTTCGCGTTTTTTAGGAACTAAAATAAAAAGGGCCTCAGTGATCGCCGGCCTGGAGGAGGGGTTTTAAGTGGAGGGGGTGTCTCCCTCCCCTTTGAAAATTTTTGAAAAAATTAGGTGTCTTTAGGTGCAATCTGGTGTCACATATGCTACCTTTTAAAGTAAAATTTGTTTCAAAATTCGCGTATTTTTAGGAACTAAAAAAAAATTGGCATCAGTAAGGGACCATGGGGAGACAACCCCTCCCCTTTGAAAATTTTTGAAAAATAAGGTGTCATTACATGCAATCTGGTGCCAAATATGCTACCTTATTGAAGTAAAATTTGTGTTAAAAAAATACGTATTTTAGCATCTAAAAAATGGCATCCGTGAGGGGGGCCATGGCCCAATGACCCCCCCCCCCGCGTACGCCAGTGGCTTCGATGTGCCCTGTAAGCTGTAGTAACTGCCACTAGGAACAGTAGCCTACAGAAGTGTGCTGACAGTAATCTCCACGTGCCATTATGAATTAAACATCCTAAAAACCACTAGAGACACTTGCACTAACATATAGTATGAGAATGTCTAGTACCACATTTGTTCCAGCCTCCTCCACTCTCTGACGAAGAGCCGAAGGGCGAAATGCCCAGCAAAACATATATAAACTTAGTTGAATTCTATGGAAATTTGCCACATACTCCCCCTCGTGGTATGATTTTTAACATATAGCATGACACCAGCCGGATCATACAAGGGAAGGGACCATTAGCTGAACCTCTCTCACTCCCATGACAAGGAATTAAATAAAAATACAAGGACTGTTGCAAAAACTTTCGACTTCATGGACTCCTTGCATTTTTTTGCCTGTGATGATGCAAACTCCTCTGTGTCTTCGATATGAACGCTGGTTTGCGTGACGTTTTACAAAATGTAATTATGAATATTCATAAACCAACCACAGTCATTTCAAGTGCATCTTTTTCAGTACTGTCGAAAGGTTTTGTTCTAATATGGGGGAAGGAGCCAAACCATCCAACTCTGGAGTTTGGGGCATTTTAAGGTAGTCTGGACGTTTTAAGATATAAAACTTTAAACTGAAAATTATTGGAGTCGAAAGGCTGTAGCTCTCAGCCCCCCCCCCCTTCGGTTTCGACGGCCCTGTTAATTGATACTTGCGTCTCAATTCCCATAAAAATGGATCAACTCCATCTTTCTTTCAACTTGATATTTTAACACAAGTTAATGAACAGTGAGTTAATTTTTTGCTTTACATAACCCCCAGTTGTTACCTATATAAGGCACTATAACCGACCTTGCAAGGCCTATTTATGTACTTTTTATTATATATATATATATATATATATATATTAACTCTCGCCTTTCTGTGGATCGTGCTTTTTTACTCTTCTAAGCAATTACACTGCCTGGTTTCTCCGAAGATAGACTGCAGTCCTATTGCTATAAACTCTTGCGTGATGCTTTCTCTTGTGAACTTACAAAAACAACTCAAAAAGAACAAAGACAAATGTTTTAAATATTTTGAAACAAAGTTAATTCCGTTTGTCGTGCCTGACACACATCATAGGCTCGAATCAAATTTAAATTAAATTTGGCTTCAAAATTTTATCTTGTCGAGCTTCATACTTTTTTTGGATGTGACGTCACTGTTAGACTGAAAACTGGTACACATGTTGAGGAAGTCACGAACACACACTCAGTCCAATATCAATAAGGAATTTTGACCTGTCTTTTTGTAATGCTAATGTTATGTGTATGATGTTAAGATGTAATGTCAGTCTGTTATGTTGGTTTATGACAGATCATTATGAGAATGTTGATTTCCTCCGCATGAGGGTTGTCATGGTAACAATTAGCAGGGAAGAATGGTGCATGACAGCATTACTAAATGCAAATGGATGGACATTTGACGCACATGTTCCCCTTATCATGTAAAACCCATAATCCATCGTGAATCTCAAATTCAGTTATCTGCAACAAGGCCTGTGGTTGTTGTCAGTATCTCTGCATTGAAAGACAGTTAGGGCTACTGTTTGTTGCTCATTCAAAAGTATCGCTATTGGGCATATCTTTAATATTAGAATTATGACATTAGGTGTATGAAAACCTTTTAATCAGGAACACTTCGCCGCACCATTAGCTGGTCCATATATACATGATTCAGTAGTAATAAGAATAAACAAGATGAGTAATGTAACATACTGACGTCATCGTTACGTCACCCACCCATCTCAGTCACCGTTATATACTGTGCTATATCTGGACAAGGAAGAAAATGTTGGTCAGTTGAGCTTTTTGAGTGATCATGAATTTAATGGAAAAATGTCACGAAATAGGAGTATTTTATGTCCAATTACCGCTGTGTCAGCACTTCCATACATCCGGAGAGATGGCAAGCCACCCATCTGAATCGAAATTTATTGCCCACAATCTCTTCCCTGGGCTCATAACTGTTCCGAGGAAACCATGTGGAAATTGTCGCCTCAACTTCGGTGATCCTTCACCGTCATTAGTGAGTCCCAAGTGTGATCTTATTTTCGTTGAGACTTCGGGCAGAAATTAGCCTCTTGAAAATTTTTAATCCAATTTGCCGTAGCCCTTATCGTTCCAGCGTGAAATATTTCATTTTAAGTTACATTTAAGGGCCCGAAGATATGAAAAAGCTGACAGTTTATAACTAGCTTGTCGGGTGCTAAATTAACAGGGTTTGTTTACACACCTTTTAGGGAGGAGTTTTGTAAATCAAATTAGATGAGAACAACATACTTGAGGGGTAAATTAATGTCTTGTTGAAGCTTATGTCTAGAGCGTATGGGGTTAGTCTTTTCAACTCAGACGCAGATCTGCCGTAGGAGAGGACCGGAACACTATGCCGTTAAAAGGCTTCTTGAAGAGACGCTTATACAATGCAAGGACACTAAGAAAATTATGATAAAAAAGGTTATTTTCGTCTACTGGAGACAGTATCAGTTTTGTAGAAGTGTTTAAAATATAGAAAGCAAGGCATTAAAATTTGCCAGTTGCTTTAAATGTACAATAATTGTTTATAAGCAGTTGCGAGTTGAGTGTTTTTAAAAACAGTTAACTAGCATGTTATTTTTGTTTATAAATGCAGTGACTCCTATTTCTTTTCACTGATGGGAGACTATCTGTTCCACAGATTAGTAATCCTAGAATGTATTTTGGGATTAGTTACTTTAAGTAAATTGTAAGGAATCCTGTTAAATAAAGTATCCTGATAACTATGTTAATGCATGTAATTAACATGAATGTATGTAGAAACATGCAGGAACCAAATTATAATTAATTTCTAATTATATTTCCCGCCATGAGCTTTGTGACGAATTGTATAACAGGAATCTTTACGTAAAATGCTTTGTTAGTTTACTGACAAAAAGGTTTTTGACGTGTTTTGCCCAGACTTTACTGACACCATTATGTTACGGAAACATACTGCTGTACCACATGAAATATCCCAAGTGAACCACGTGATGCATACAACGCCAGTGACAATTAATGACGAGATTACAACGCTAATTAAGGAGACGATGACAAACACAGCTAATGTATATTCCGGTACTATGTTCGTCATCATTTTATCATCATCACTTCCGTGGTTGCCTTTATCATCAGTATTGTAGTCGTTACTAAAATTGTATTAGTAAAAAATTTTTTTCGTCACCATTTTAAATCGTTATCATTGTCGTCGTAGTTTTACCTATCGTCATAATTGTCAATAGACGGCGTTACGCACATGACGTCACAGAATAAAAAGTGCGCCCCGATGAAGGTAAGCGCTTATCGCTTATCATTGCAACTTATACCAACAAATGCAGACACTGATTTGTGTACTGGTCGGATAACCGCGAAAGTCTCTTCGCCCGCATGCGAAGTCTTCGTCGTGCGTGCTGTGTACTTCATTGTGTACCCGCCAAAATGACGTCGTGTGACGTCATTGCATAAGGTGGCAGTCGTCACCACCTTCTCGTCGTTGGCTGCGTTGTCATAACAGTCGACAACACTGTAACATTTGCGTCTAACGTAGCTCACAATTCTGTTCAGTAAGTTTTCATATTCATGTTGATCATGGACTTCATGGCTTCCGGTAATCAGAGACACTTAGCCTAACACAGCCATTTTATTTTTCATCGAAAAGTTTCCACGAAACTTTTACTAAACTACGATGTCTATTTTTTTTCAAGTTCATTCACGATGTATTCAGAACTAGGCGGAAATTAGCAACGCTGCCTCCTTTATCTTTCCTGTTTAATTAGATTTTTCATAGATGAAATGCAACATTTGATGATAAAAAACTGTGCGTACCCACAATTGATGCGACAGGTTGTAAATTTGTCATCATCATCATAATTCAAAACCCTCAAATTGATGCACTTAAGCTTTATAATTGACGACAACGCTATATATTTTGGCACTTCCCTTTTGTAAACAACACTCACCAATGCGCAAACAAAACGGTTAATTTCCACAGCTCGAATCGTATCAAAAATTAAAGACTTCTCATTCAATTTTGTTATCTCGAAAAAAAGTCAATTACAGACTTCAATTGCTTGATCGTTTTCAAGAAGCGTATAGTGCAATCTATTTTCAACCACTGCGTAAAATTGGACGTTAATATCTTAACGGTTCATTTGTGATTATTGCATTCAGAAAAGAAATGAGTTAAAATGGCGGTAAAAACTCTCCAAACACGGCTCCTGTCGCTTGATTACGCCTTTGAACACAAAACACTATTATCTCCGATCATCCCTCCGTCCTTGGAGGCTAGTCCCGCAACCTCTAGCGGGGAGACCAGGCCCGACAGAGAGACAAAATTTCCATTTACCAAATTAGATTTAGTTCAAAAACTCAGCAGGGATAGAATAATTGAGTGCAGGACACAAAATAAGAAGTTGATGGTTTGCTTGGGTGGGAATAAGCATCCTAGAATTGTACCGCAAGAGCCGTTTGAATATTTTAAGCGCCTCTTCACGCCTTGGTGAATCCACGTCGGAGAATAATTAGGTTTATTTTGTTCTTCACAAAACAGTCCAAAATAGACTTCAATGGTTGATTAGTGAAAATTGAATTATTAATGGAACGATGTTTGGGTATAAAAGTGCGCCGTGAAATTAGTTACAAATTAGTTTGGACTTCCCTAGTGTTATGGGATGATTGTGTTATCTTGAGGAGAAATAACTGAGAAATGAAATTAGCAGATACATCACGATCGCATCCTTCCTCATGATAATGTCAGTGACGTAATGGTGCCTATACCAGAGTTAGCATGGCATGAAACACTTGACGACTCAATTCATCTTTGAAATTGAACAAAGCATGCAGTATCATTGTGATTAACATGTTAATTTGACGTTGACAGACCTCATTCTTTTACTATGAAATGTTACCCATAGGTCAGTGCGCGTAGATGTCAAAGTTTATACTTTGGAATCAACGCCGAATAGATTAGCGACACTAATTTCTAACTAAAGCATACACTGATGTTGACAGTGAAACGATAGATGCGGGAGGTGTGGCTTTAGCTTGCAAGCCCCTCCCTTATAATCAAACAAAATGGTTCACTCTGACAACTTGTCAGAGTACTCTGCCCCCACCCACCAGCATAAAGTCAAATGTATCACGTTGTACAATTCTTCACTCAGTAGTTTAGCTTGCTATATTGTTGTGGGACTTAAGCTTAAGGCTCTATAATCCCACCCAGATAGAAAAATTCTCCCTGATAAGTTTACTACTTGCCCCTCCTCCAATTTAAACAAAAATACCTGTCTAGTACACTTCAAAGACAGAGCCACAGTAGCCTGCGCTGAGTTTGAATTGCTCAAGGTCATATTGACACACAACAATGTTTGAGCTTAATTGGGAACACAACTGCCTGTAAAGGTCATCGTTGACCAACCAGAGTGGAGCTATTGTTTGCATAAATATCATTCAAAGTGCAGTCACCAATTGTATTTTGAACTATAGGGCTATTCCTAGGTATATTTGGGGTGACACAGCCCCTTTAAGTCAAACATTGCCAAACATTGCCAGAATGTGTCTTTACACTTGGGGAAGGAAACCTTAGCCGTAAGTAATATTTTGAAGAACTTTATGGGTAGACAAAAAGTTTCAAGGCGAAATCCATTTGATTGTGGCTGATTTTACTATAAACCATTTTTTGCCTTAAAACCCTTTTCAAGGTACACTTTTATCAAATTATGCAGTTTCCAGGGTTTCTAATTAGCTAATCTTATACGAGAACGTGGGATGTTGCAGAGTGTCAGTCTTTCTTTTGTTAACCCTGAATATAATTTCTCTTTTAATTATATGCCAGGAAGATATGCCATGAGATTGGATTGTGATGTGGATGCTTTGTTTTCAAGATGACAATTTTTACTCTTGCAAATGGTGGGCGAATGAATGCAATTGTAATGGTCGTATTTTAAGTGACGGGCGCACTCTCTTTCTCTCTCACTCGTCACCAATTTGCATATTCAAGTCATGGTTATTCATGTTATGAGTTTGATCAAATATTATCTTGTGCAGAATGGTGAATTATTGATGGTTAAGAAAGAAATTGTGACTTTTTTCACATTTTCAGTGTTTTCAAAACATATGTTTAGATATGAAATTTGATTATAACCATGATGATATTGCAATTGAATTGAATTGCAATTAAAGCATTTTAACTGGACAGAAGGAACAAACGTTTCACTCGATTTTCGAGAATTTTGCTTTAATTAAAGTACGGGTTGAAGAAAATGCTTTGAAACATTAGTCCAAATGATAAAAATAACAAAAAGAAACAAGATTTGACGCTAAGTTAAACATTTAATACGGATGTTTTTTAATGTTCTGAGTTTGTTTAATATCAAAAGCATATGACATCAATATCAAATTCAGAAGATAGCCTAATGATAACACCATAATTTGGTTTCCATTTTAGGTCGTTCTGCAAACTTCATCAGGTTGCAATTCTTCTGTAGTCAAAAGAAAAGATTGTTTAAAGAAGAAGACTAATAATATCGCGTAATGAAGTTATTCTAATGAACTTTTACACATTTTTAAATAAATGTTCTTTCAATTTCTGATTACGCTTTGAGAATTGAAGAATCAAGTTTTTTGTCAAATTCAAAACCCATCTTTGGCGAGCAGTTTTCATTACAATTTTTTGGTCATTTTGGTTCAACAACCTTACCACAAGGTTTGAACAGGTAGTAGACTGAGTAGTTCTAACAACAGATTGCACCCAGTTAAATAATTTGCTCTTTCACACCTCCTACAATTTCTCATCAAATTGTATTTTATTGAAAATAAAGTTGTCGTTTAAGTAAGAGTAAGATAAAACCCTGAAACCTTTGAGAAATGATAAAACCACGCGATCCAGCTGTAATGTGAAATACTCTAAATATTTTAATTTTCCATAAATAAAAATTACAGTCCTCTAATAAATTACAAATAATTGATAGAAAAGATATGACAATAGACTATACCATTTATATGACAACTATAAAAAGTTATCGTATCCCTTCAATATGAGCAAAAGCCGATGTATTGGACAGGAAAAAAACACAACTGTATACCAATATACTCATGGTAACACATCTGAACCAGAATTCAAACTTGTACATTGTATACCTGTAGGGTTCAATTCTTATGGCAATTTCCACCCCACTAGAAGTAGTGGGCTACTATACCTATACAATTTGAAGCTTTACGCTGATGTAAAGCCTACAAAATTGTACAAGTCCGACGGGTTAATTTTAAAACTTTGTTTATCTGCCGTATGCCGCTCAACTGATTTTACAAAGAAGTATCTCTGAGTCAACGGTACTTCATGCTTTTTGGGGGAAATTGTTAAAAATCTTTACAAATGTTGATTGATGCCTTGGGTCACCGGATGCGTTATTTTCAGAACATAACAATTTAAAAAATGAAAATAATGCAAACTGCACTCAACAAAAAGTCCGCCCTAACTCGTGTTCAAGATTACCGCCACGTGTATGCAACTATAGGAGTGATATGAAATAACATGCACTTAGCAAGATATCGTGCAATAGGTATATCAGTTAACAATTAACAGTGGTTGCACCTTTAATCTTACATGGCCGGTTCAACTACACATACACGCTTAATTAAATTCCCATTTTACAAATCCAAGACGAAGACCAATTTAATTATCTCCCCTTGCAAAACAATTGGACATGTGCCCTAACTGTAATTGATCAATTTCGTGATCTTTTTCTGTGAGTTCGCGATCGGTTGTTCTACTTTCATGGGCAAATCATTTTAATTAAATTTTCGTCTTGAAAGCCTACCGTAAAGATCAAAATACGACTAGAACACAACAATGGGTGTCCTGTGTGGAACTCATATTTTTCTGTGAAAACTAGATTTTATTTTAATTCCATACAACCATCCAAAAATATGACTGCTTTCACTCTCAGGTGCTCATACGACTTTTCGTGAAAACAGAGAGAATGAAGGAATCATAAAAAGCCAAAATTGTCTACTCTTGGTATGAATGAGTTTTACGAGTCCCGGGAGAGTACACATACCCAATACATTTGTTACACTTAAAAACTTGCATGTTATCTTAAAGTGACAGTGAAGCATTCAGCGTGTTTCGATCGCATCAGTATTTCCTGTAATAAATTGTCTAATAAATCAAAGTGCCTAATATCTAAATATGAGACTCATTAGTAAGTACGAGGCATAGAGGGGGGCGACTGTGAAGGAGGGGCTAGACCTCATATGAAAGGACAAGGGCAAAGCTGAAAGCGCAAAGCCCTATGCTGGGCTTGAGGTGCTGTTTGGTGCAATGAAAATGTACTTGGCATCATTTGAGGCAATCCTTTTAAAGAATTATTTTTTACCTTCTGGTGGATATTAGCTATACTTTTTCATTTAAATTGTACAACTTTTAGGTTGGAACATATGAGACCCTCCTTTCCCAAAATAATTTCATAAAGAGTCCATCTATGTTCAGACTAAGACGAGTCATGACTGACCAAATGAACTGGAGCAAACAACTTACGCAGTTCAGTGCAAAAACACAAGGAAGATTTTGAAACTGTAATATTCTTGCTACCGAAAAAAATGTTCCCTGAAGAGAGAAACACTGCTACTACCACTTTGTCACTATAGTATCTGATCCATAAGTATAGAAAGCGGGAAAGGAAGGAAGGGGGTTGAAGCCCCTGTCAAAAATTTGGTTGCTAAAATATGTTTACACCCATTCCCCCATACTCAATTCCAATTAGACCAAAACCTTTTAGGGCTATTTGCCCACTCTGTAAAATTTAGAATTTTTTTAAAGCATCAATATTTTTTAATAAATATACTTCATAAACTGCACAAAATGTAGCACCAAGTTGCATGTTCGGACTTAAAAAATATTTAAAAAAATCCAACGGAAGGGGAAGTCACTCCCTTAGATCACTCCCCCAAAATGGCAGTCTAGAACATCAGCGTTCCAAAGAGAACAGCTTCCTTACCTATAATCGGATCCTCAAATAATAAGTTTGTTTACAGATATTTACCAGTTTTGGTATAATTAGACATAGGAGCACAAGTCGGGAGTGTGGGGCCCCTGAGCAAAACTGTCACATTTAGAGCAGAAATGGCGTTTTTTCAGGGCAAACTTCATGCTAAGATACTTTGTTAACAAAAGAATATTTCAAAGCAAAGGGATTCCACTCCTTGAGAACTTTTTCCCCCATACGCTTGTACTTAGGCAGTACAAAATGGGGGTTTCTATACTGTAATTATTTTAAACAAATGAGAAAGTAATATCTATGTTGACATACAAGTATACCCCCACCTATGAAGTAACTTCAAAGCACTTTTGATAGTTCAGCAATGTAAAAGTACGTGTTAAGAACGACATTTTGGTACAAAGGACTCATAATTAGGACTACTATTCTAGGCAAAAATACAACTACTTCCACATTATGCCATCTTACATGGAGCTGATCCTAAAACAAGTCGTTTTATTTTGCGAAGGCTAACTATCCTGGCCCTCTTGTTTTCAGATATCTCTTTATTCAAACCAGCTAGATTTTAAATTGGAAAGTAACTCAATCAAATTCAGATTCCTGAGTGAAGTTCGATCAACTGTAATGTAGTTCCAGTCATTTAGATCTCTCATTTTCTCACTTTTTCTTCCAATGTGAAAACACGAACGTGTGCATTCATTTGCCGTGACATTCGGAGCCATTCCGATGATGCGATTAGTCAAATTTACGGAGTATGTTTATGACATTAAGCAAGCTAGCGCAGAGAAACATGGCCAACAGCCGGCTCCTTTCCTCTATCATTTGGTTTATCATTTCGACGACGTAATTAGATTTGCTTATCAAATTAGTGGGAGGGGATTATCGCCTCCGAAACGATTATTCTAACCCAATAAAAAGGACTTGGATGTCTGAAGTGGGGGATTGATGTGATTAAGGCCTAGTCACCTGTACAGGTGTAAGGGAGCGCTGCAAAGCGCATAGGGAGTATGTTGAGAGGTCGCTTTTATTTTAATGCAAAATAGATCTTAAACACATACATACTAACGTTGATCTGATCAAGATAAAATTTCCTAATAGCCATTGAAATATCAATGTTTTACTTGAAAACTATTTCAAGTAGCATATCACTTTAAGGTCACATCAGCTTTTTTTCTTTAAAAATAGACTTATTATTATTATTTGTATGCAACATTAGATTAGCCATAGATTAGCTTTTCTATGGGGCTAAGTGAAGTATTATTGTACTGAACAAAAACGTTTTTGTCAGAATGAGACAAAGAAATGATTTCAATTTTAGAAAGCTCAGTAGCGGTTGACAAATTGTCTGTTGGGGTAGACATGTCATACGAGACTGTTTAATTATGACGTGTCACCACTGTATTTGCTGGATGGGCGTGCAACGACCGCTTAGACAATAAAACTAAAAAAATCTTTTCATTCTTTTCATACACGGAATTCTATGATAAATATCAATTTAAGGTCTCGTAATTCATAGCCCGCGTAGCCGACAATGCGATTTCTCCTTAAATCTGCCCGGGCCATTGCAAAAAGGAACGACGCCGGTATGACAGACCTTAACTCCGCTTTGTGATGATGATGTCGTTCTTACCTTACAATTATATTAAGAAACCACTTTCGCGAAACTCAACTTCCCAAAATGATATGGTAACCTTATGTGATATTATCAAACAGTAAGGGAAGCCGTGCCTGATGGAACTTGACGGAAATCGTCTGTACAAAGTCTAATACACCCCATTTACAAACGGATGAACAGACTCATGGTTCAAGATCACTTCTCATTTGGAAGAACTATTCAGTTTGACAAAATAGAAGTGGAAAGTATAGCCTATTACACGAAAAAATTGAATGGTTCCCTTTACCTAATTGGGTTCACAATTTCAGTAGTTATCTCATAATTCAAGTTATTTGCTTACTCTTTAAAGCGCTGCAAACAAGCAGTCCGAAAATTAGCCCAAAATATTGAAAAATTATTGTTTTCTTCGTAAAATTTCATTAATACCAAATCTTTAACTTTCAAAGCTTTCAAAGTTCTCTCGTTCACGGTGTTATCTGAGTATTGTAATAACCTGTGCTTTTTAATCATCGGCTGAAGAAGAGCGTCAGAAGGAACTTAGTCAATGTTTGTAAATCTCACGGTAAAATATGAAATAATTGATTCATAATGACATTAGGGGGACTTTGCTTTAGCCTCTGGGCCTTTTGAGGCCACAATGGGGAATTTTATTAATTGCAATCAAAATTCGTATTCATCGTTTTGACGTGTCCCTTTCAAAACAGGTTGAGCGAAGTGGGCAAAAAATATAAGAAGTGGGCAAAAAATATAAGAAGTGGGCATAACATGTAAGGAAAGGTCGAAGAAATAAGGGAACGAGTCTTAAATTACAAGATTTTAGCAGAACATTTCAGGATTTATTGATGGATCATCTGTCTTCTATAACTAAATGACAGACAACTTTATTAACAGATTAACTGACTGACTGACCAACTGGCAAACAGTTTGACCGACAGGCTGATTTTGACGGATTCCAACGACTCACTCTGAATGACTGACTCTGACTGACTGATCCTATCAGTCTAAAACTTCACTTCCAAACCCCCTTCTCGCTCAATAAATTGCATTTTCCTTCAGTCTCTGAGAATGCCTATGTTCACCTTGTCTGTATAAATTACAGCTGATATTCCGCCCTGTTTTTTATATTTTTGTAGCAATGCTATATAGCTACTATAAATTGATTCATTAAAGACACTAAAACTCGTATACCGGCATTTTGATATGTATCCGATGTACCCTTCCACCAGCCATTTGTCCTTATCATACTTAAATTAAAAGTTACCTTTACTAATTCAAGCCTGGTGTCTCTAATTCAATTGGAATGGGTAGCTATAGTACTTGTAATTTTCCTAATCGTTAAATTACACACTCCAAAAACGTTCCGATCAACTAGGCACCGAACAGGAATATGGTCTAATATTTGATTAGATTTGGTGAAAAACTGTATCAATTACGGTAGTCAAATATTTCACTTATTTTGGTATTAAATGTATAGTTAGGGTTTTCTTTGAAATAAATCTATTCAAGATTCCTGTTCAGCGTGTTCAGCGCCTGGTAAATCGGATTTGGTTTAAATTTGAACGAGATTTTAACTAGAGTGTATGCAGAAGGGATATTTTGGCTGTGAGACGTTCATCTGCCTTTTCCATCCTTTTGTATAAAAATGCTATAAGTTGACGTCCCTGCAAAAAAAACTTATACAAAGTTGTACAAAAGTTGAACAGAAAAACAATTTGCGTAACGTTTCTTGTATTTTTCGAAGACTTCTTCCAAAAGAATAACACCTCCATTATTAATAAATCTTAATTCAACTCACCTTTTAAAAACTGATCTGAATATGCACTTTGTAATTAAAAAGACGGATTACTTTAATTAAATTGATTTACTCTAGGTAATTATGTCCCACACATGTAAGAAAAGTTACGAATTGTTACCTAGTCGCATATTTATCGTTTTTCATAAATAAGAGCAAGTTTCGTAGACTCGTTTGTCATTATTAAATAATTAAATTTTTTCATACATGATGAATTTGTATGACAGTCTCTAAATGGGAAGAGATAATTTTTGGCATAAAACAGCACTTTGTTAGCCAAAAAATGTTGCTCCTTTCTTTCCGTCAGCTTTTAACTGCATGGTTTGGAATTTTCCTGTAAATTTCAAAGATAAAACTGCAAAATAAATCGTTTCTTGATGGATCACGTTTTAAAACAGATAAATCATTCCCTTCAAATCTTCGCACTTTGAAATTTCTACAGTAAACATTCATGTTTGAATAATGAAAAGAACTGCTAGACGGTGTATATAGCACAATACATTTGTCTCCTTAGCCGCAAATAGGCAGAACTGGTGCTATACATATCGCGTAAGATGTAGGTGACTTTGTGTCGTCTTTCTAAGGTAGTCCTTAATTACCCGATCGCGTCCAAAAGATGGCTAACCTCCTGCTTATTTACAACTTCCGAATGAAAATGATCTTTGGGGGAGGGGATTCCCCATATCATATTTTTTTTTGGGGGGGGGAGGGTTTGTTAACCTAATTTTAGAAGAATTGTGCCAAAAGGCTTAGAGAGGCATGCCCTGCCTCTCACCTCCGACTCTCCGGCTCGTACAAATTCAAACGATTAGTGAACCGTTGAGATGTCTTGCTACAAACGTCAGCTTTTCCTTGCTCAGTTACTCACTCTTTTGTATAATTCCCCTTTCCAAGCAAAAGTATTTGTTTTAAGTTGCAATGTTTGTGCAATTGCGAGGAAAACTTTACCACCCTTTCCCCCTTTCCCTTATTTCAGTGTTTTTGAAAGACTCGTATTGCTTGCTTCCTTTTTTTAGGTTCTCTCGAAAACAAATATTATTTGATAAAATATATGGTAAACTTATGTCTGGGAAGGCAGTCAATTAACCCTCAACATGAAGAAAACATTTTCAATTTTATATTTGTTTCACGAAATTATATTTAACCGAAGATTGAATTTTTGTTTGGTATTTCATCATTGATCAATAGATTTATGGGGCTTATTTTATTGATTAAGTGCGAAAATGGTAATATAAATATTAGAGTGTATTTCTTAACCCTTTATAAAATGCTACAGACTTAATGTCTTGAATTCAAATTTAAGCCCTAGTCCTAGCTATATAGA
>WURT03000010.1:984813-998111 GCA_009936505.3 Holothuria glaberrima | reverse complement strand
TAGCCTAGCCTAGGCTAGGCCTATGTTCGATTGTAACGTTTCCAACTTTCTGTACCCAAAGAACCATTCAGAGACAGTGCTTCGAAAGTTTGAATGATGAAAAGCTGATACAATTTAAGAAACAACTACTCCTGTATACAAACCTCTGAAGACTTCTACAAGGTTTGGAAAATTCCATTCTTGAAGAATGGAAGCTACAAATGTGTCCAACCTGGCGGAGAGTCTGTCGCCGTTCGCGTGATATGCGTGAGGCCGATCGTCCGGTTTTGGCGCCGGTTCGGAACATACTTCGCATGATATTCAACCAACGTGCGAGCAGTACTTTGATCACATGGTTCAATTGTCCAATGAAATTGTTCTTTGAAAATGACCCAGCATGTGGGTAACGTCTGCTTTCTCACATTTCGCAATATTTTATCAAGCTTACGCAATAGCCGTCCACAAACGACCCAAAGTTGGGTTAAACGGAATTGACCCATGAGTTGGGTTGCTCGAAATGACCCAGGTCTTTTTACAGTGTAGCAAATACTCCTAAACACCTGCAAAATATGCATCAAATAAATACATCGGAGCTACACCGCTATTTCGATTCTGAACCATCACGTTCTTTGTAATCTCTATATTTACATCAACCATTTGGGAGGGGGATCTCTTCCTACCTTGTCACTTTTTGGTCATTTCCTTGACGGCGTGTTATGGCGGCTACACTATCTACTATTGCAAAGTTCGGTAACTGAATTCGATGTTCCTGATACTGTTGAATAAGAATCTATGGATGTTTTCCCTGTAGTGTGGTAGTGTAATTAGTCAATTCAGTGACATGGGTACTTTTCTAATAAATGTATAATAAAGTAAAATAATAAAATATTGAAAACACTAAGAAATATTTTTATGAGCAGAACAGTTAGCTAAAATCATTAAGAAAAGGATATCAAAAGTAAATGAAAAATATGACGATTTTTCATAACTTAATGACCTTTTGACCCAATACCAGGTCACAGTTCATAGAAAAACGAAAAGTATGTGCAAAATTCATCATCATCTGTAGATTGATACCATAATATTGTTCACTAATGAATCAACAGCGAAGAAATTTCGTGGCAAGCTACCCCTACCCCTTAATTTTGAGCAATATATGGATCAAGCAGTGCCTGTATATAACATGCTGTAGCAAAAAAAGTGATATCACAAATTTGATTGTACTAACTATTTGGTGATGTTGTAGGGGGTCCATACTAACTTGCTATGGTATCAAACCTTGGATGTAGTGCCGGTTGAACCAATTCCTTTTTAGAGCCCCTACAGGAATAAGCTCCTGCTCTACAAGTTTAAATGTTAGTTTCGTTTTCGCCATCACCAGGTCAAACCATTTGCTCTCGATAGTTGCAAATCTTTCCTTAAAAAAGTCTATTCTAGCATAGCAGTTGAGTGACTTATGGTCCCCGTTTGCATAAAAGCTGTCTCGATTCGAACGTTCGAAAAATGACTTTGCAATTATATAAAAATACTTTTGACGTTGTCTCATAGATGCGAAATTAAAGCTGCCAAGAGTTCAGTGGAGTAGCTGCAGGGGCAATTGCCCCCCTGACTATAGAAAATGAAAAGTTCGGAAATTTTCCATCTGTGACACATAAAGTATGCAGTCCCCGACGGCGACTGGATGCCTATACGGTTGGACCGTTTTTTTTTTTTTTTTGCTCTCAAGAGGGCAATTTGTCTAGTAAAACCCAAACTTTTAACATAGTAGCACAAGTCCTATCCATCTTACCACGTGAAATGTAGGCAGAGTGCACAGTGTATGTAGAGGTCGAAAATTTCATCCCAAATCTCCAAAGTCTAGTTGCTGTTCTTTTGTGCGTTTCATGCGGTACGGTCAGTTGGAGAGCGACTCACGGAGCAAAGTTTGGCTATCTTATCTGGTAGCCCAGGTAGTTTCGATACAATGTATGTTATCACCGATACGGTCTCCAACCTATAGTTTTTCTTTTATTCTTTAAATTCTTTATGATTACACATGTTTTTTTAGGTAAGCCTACAAAAACTTTTTGCGTGCTTCGCGCGCTTTGCAATTTCACAATTCATATTCAAAAGAACACTATCGGTACGCAACTCGGCTTTTGAAGTATTAAGTGAAACTAATAACAAATATGCTTTACAGTGGTATGGAATAGTAATAGCTCCTTTATATCCTCTTCTCACCACCGGCTCGACATAGGAGCTTTCGGAACGTGGGGTGGCTGGCATGCCCTGGCCCTCCTTAAGCTGGCATGCCCTGCCCCCCCCCTTATCGGGAAATTTCTTTCGCCACCACGGTCGGTTTACTTATCTTAGCCTTCAAAAAGGTCATTTTTTCTATATAACCCAAACTTTTTCGGTACGCTTTGCCCATTCATCGTCAGTTCCGATCCATCACTTAGAGCTTAATAAAGTACAAATCTTTTCCACCTTTTCAAGAAATTTAATAAGTAGAATACACAATTTATGAAAATGTCGGGACGCTCTTCTCATTTCGCTAAACCTTGTTAATGTTCCCTTGGGTCTGTCGTGCGGTACGACTAGTGACCCGAAGGCGCTGTAAGTTATGCCCGATAGGGCCCATCTGCCGGGACCATTGACCTATATAAGTTTAAAAAAAGTACAAGTTCTTTTTTAATGTAGGCCTACCCAAAAAAGTTCCATACGATTCCTGCACTTTGCAATATTACAGTTAAGAGTCCAGGAAAAGTATTACTTCAGCGCGAAAAACTATGTTCCTCTAGTATATACACGTTTTGTGCAATACATGTCCCACACAGGCATGATACAGAACACAGGTTTTCTTCAAATCTTCATAAAACAGCCCTTCGACAGCATCAGGCTGTCGG
Organism: Holothuria glaberrima; assembly: GCA_009936505.3. Lineage (NCBI taxonomy): Eukaryota > Metazoa > Echinodermata > Holothuroidea > Aspidochirotida > Holothuriidae > Holothuria > Holothuria glaberrima. Next base: position 995,247 of record WURT03000010.1, on the reverse strand, counting down.
GGTTAGGGATGCTGCCTTCCGTATGGGAGTTTGCCCCCCCCCCTTGTCGGACAAATCCTGGTGCCACCCTTGATAGGTACGTACAACACAATGTTAATTGTGGCGTCATTATTTAGGAAAAAAAAAACTTGTAAGCCGTATGTTTGTAACCTTCATTGCAGAATGCAGAACGTTCCGTAATGCAGTAATGCTCACACTTCAATAGAAAATCGGAAAATGTAGGTACTCCCCCCCCCCGGAAAAAAGTCTCGCTACACCACTGAAGAGGTATATCAATGTACATAATGATCTTTCTTGCGCATTTCCCCGCCTCAAGCGATTTGATTTTCCTCCTTTGGTGAAGCCGATGGTGGTGTTGATATTAAAGAAATACAGAAAAGGAATGATATGGTTCCTTTTTTTAGACTGTGGTGTTGACACTTTGAAAAGTTTTGTTACTTTCCAGGACTGGTTTAATCGCCCTTATACCAAAATATGTTCTTAACTTTCTGAACAAGTTAATCTAATCTTACATTAGCAGGCCTTGCATTGAGATCCCTGTCTCTCAGTCTCAATGGCAACTTTCCAAGAGCATTCATTTTGCTATCACGTATAAGTCTGGGAATATCATGAATGGAATTTTCAATGCTCTCAAGTGATGTAATAATATACGCTTTATCAAAGAATAAATACGTGGTGCATCGACCATTCCGAACAGTAGATCCTTGAACTGAAATGGTCCGTCTAGAGTGGCAAACGCTTCCTCTTCTGTGTTTTTCTTTGTAACTGATACCTTGTATAGTGTTCAGGGCTTAGGTAAATCTTACACAAGAATTTATTTTAAGAAACCATTCTTAGATTGGATACAAGGTAGCTCAATTTCACATTTATCAATTTGCTACAATATAACTCCTTATGTCATGAAATAAATTAAAACAAATTTACTCTTCATTCAGTTACTCATGAGTTTGTTCAGCTTTGACCAAGCTTGCACATTTAACACTGTCTCTCTGGTTAAAAAATGTTTCCTTTGACATTTAACTTTTTTTTATTTTGTTCCCCATTCTGTGTTAGTTTGTGGGTCCTTTGCCCTTTCGTAGACAACTTACTTAACTCTTCCCTACCTCGAACTTTCAAATGTTAGATTTGTTTAAATTCTAACAATAGTGCTTTGCAATTTTCATAATTCTTGCCACTTTCCACGTTTTCTCCGATTTCTGGTTTGGATCAAAGGTATGACGATAACCTTTCCTAACTCCTCCTCAAACTTCGATCGACCGAGCACTTCTTACGGTATGCTGCGTGGCCCGCAAACTGTACTATTGTCTGGTTACTTTTTGATATCGACTAGCTGTTAAAAAAATATATTACCGTCTAAATGGCAAAGACGGGGAATGAAATGTTGAATATTAACACTATCAGATGTGTTTTCCTCGCATTGTGCAATTGTAGAACATATAATATAAAATAACACATAACGAAACATATTACTGTATCTCACATTACTGTTTAGTGTTGTCAAGCTGTAATCTACAGTAGGTTGGCAAAAGTGGACCTATAATTTGTGATTCATCACTACGTGGTTATCGCATATAGAGTGCTTTGGGTATGAAATTTCAACATTTAGTCTAAATATAACTAATAATTGAGGTCAGTAAGGACTGATGTCAAATTTAGACGAAATAATAAAGGTAAACGGCTAAGTAGGCCTTGACCTTTCCTAGTGTGTCACATAATTTTCCAATATTATCATTCCAATGAAGATTGATTCTAGTGCGTAGGGCCCAGACAATATATACTTTGGCGTGCGTAGTTAATGTCATCGAAAGATCCAAATTTAATTAACTTTTAAAAATTACATGCAGCTATTATCAGTCTGTTCACTTCATGTCGAATATATCATAAAACTGTGTGTACTTAGGTAAGATCCGTTTTTTTATAATTTCTACAAACAATATAAACAATATATGAAGAGAGAGGTCAAAAAATCCATAACTGAAATGATGCTTGTCATGGAGTGTACAGTGTTTTATTTGAGTTGTATGCACCCTTATACACCGCTACGCAGACTGTCTCAATACACGTGATAAACAGTTGCAAACTGGACACCATCTTGGTGTGTTGTTATTGTATTTGACTCCCAAGATATCACATCTTTTGGCAAAGAGGATCAGGATTAGAGTCCCGTTAATCGAGTCAACAGTTCCAAAAAGGTTTAAGGAAAATTTTGTGACAAGATATCATCAAACATTGGACAAATCGGCGAATTCGTGGAAGGCCGAGAAGATATCGAGTACTATCTCAAGCGTCTGGAACAGTTCGTCACAGCCAACAGTATAGGGGCAGACTCTGCAGTGAGTGTGATCCTTTGCGTGGTAGGTCCGAAGGCCTACGCGTTGTTGAAATCGCCAACGTCGCCTCTTCAAAACCTACACTTTCAGTAGCAGGTCATATATCAAAATATCCAGGGGTGTTCGCTGAACAAGACCCTGTCGAAGGTTTCATGGTCAAAGTCCGTGTTACAGAGGGTACCTACACAACCACACTTTTTTATAAGCCATGCATCGTTCCTTATTCAATGAAAGGAAAGGTTGAAAGGAAACTAAAATGTCTAGAGAGAGGGTGTTATTTCTAAGGTAGAAAAAACTGAATGGGCTACTCCTTTGGTAGTAGTGTCAAAGGGTGATGATAATGTACGGTTGTGTGGTGACTAAAAGGTTACCGTTAATCAAGGCATTACGAATGCTAAGTGTAATTTGCCAACAGCTGATGATTTATTTGCCACATTGGTTGGAGGGCAGGTTTTTAGTAAAATAGATTTATCACAGGCATACCAACAGTAAGAAATAGATGAAGAATCAAAGGCTTTGTTGAAAGTCAACACACAATTAGGGTTATACCAGTTCAATAGATTGCCTTATGGGGTGTCTATGGCACCGGGTATCTTCCAAGAGATAACGGAAAGGTACTTCAAGGTCTGGATAGGGTGGTATGCTATCTAGACGATATTCTTAATGCATCCCCATCCATAGAAAGTCACTTGAAAACCCTTCATGAGGTACTGAATAGACTGCAAAAGTACAAGCGTAGGGTCAAGGCAAACAGATGTGAATGGTTTCAGTCATCCGTGGTATATCTAGGACACAAGGTGGATAAAGATGGGTTACACCCTACGTATCACAAACTTAAGGATATAAGGAAGGCTAGAAGTCCTACATAATCCTAGGCGTTAAAATCCTATTAAGGATTACTGAATTATAACGATAAATTCTTGCCAAACCTGTCAACACTTTTGTATCCTTTAAACGAGTTGTTGCGTAAGAATGTCCCTTGGAAGTGGACAAAAGCTCCAAGAGTAGTTGCAGGGAAAAGCTTCTCAAACCCCAGAAGCAAAACCTCTTATTCCCATGCATCTCTCAAATCGTATTGTAAAGAAACGAGAAATCCTTAATTTGTGAGTGTTTTAATTCACATGTTCTTTTGTATACTTTCTGTATTACCTTATATTCTTTATTAAGAAAAATCGATGTTTTAACCAAACAAAAAAGAGTTATATTTCTTTTAAGGAGGGAGGAGATGTGATAGAGTGTACAGTATATTATTTGAGTTATATGCACCCTTATACACAGTTACGCAGACTGCCTCAGTACACGTGATAAACAGTTGCAAACTAGACACCATCTTGTTGTGTTGTTATTGAATTTGACTTCCAAGATATCGCAAAGCTATTTAGTACTTGCGTAACTGGTCTGATCAAGGCTAGTAACTTTTCCTGTTGGAAAAATTTTAAACTCTTATCAAAATGGATCGCAAAGTTAACATCTGCACATGAATAGATTGGAGTACTACTTTTTCGCGATGATGTGTGGTTTTGCACCTTCCCTTTCCCTCTCTTTCTTTTAATACTTTAAGGTTCTCGTCTTCAGAATATGTAAAAAAGTTTTAAATCATATTTTGATTCCAGTAGAATACAACGTATAACTGTCAGTTGAAAACTTTGCCTATATGCTTGTGTAACTTTATTGACCTGCATGGGTCACGTAAGTGTCTGAGATAATGTTCGCCACAGCATATCACTCACTGAATCAAACTCCTAATCAGTTAGCCTGATCAAACTTAGTGGACAGGTTTTTGAATAACCTAAAACTTATGCATGTTTGAAAATTACATCAGGGAAGTGCTACTTTGGCAAGAGATCCACCTGAAATTGTAATTTATTCTAATCCTGTTTGATCCGATTACGAATGAAAAGATAATCATTTAATGACTGATCATAAGACCTAGGGCCTCCATTCTTTTGTCTAGTACTTACAACAGCTAGCTTCTGTCCTTGCCAAACTTTGTCAAGAACTTTGCTTTCCTGACAAAGGGATTATCGGAAACAATAGGTTGATGTGTAGCAGGTTACTGACAGTTTATCAGCGACATGTTTAAAACATTCAAAGCTCCGGTTTCTCCCGACGAAACCTATGATGCTGGTTATAAAAGTACTACTTACGATATTATCAAATGCGGAAAAGAAATACGTATGAGGCTATATGATACTGGTGATGTTTCATCAATTTGAACATAACTCCGCAACGTGAGGGCGGTGTATTAGTATTAAAATGTAACACCATTTATAAAGTGCCAGCAGATTTAAAATAAAAATCAAGGCGACTCTTTAGGCGATGGGTTGATGCTAGATCAAAATGCTTTACAAGAGATGTGTGCTAAAACTAGCGTAACGCAAAGCTAAACATAGTGTAAGGGATCTGTACATTCATATGATTATAAACAGCTGCAGCTGTTACATCCTGATTGGACTTTGAGGGACAGCCGTTATTTAATTGTTAGATAAGAAATGACATCGAGATATTTTGTAAAAGGGCCAAAAAAGGAGCAAACCAACTTGCGACTGAAACGAGTGCCAATGTAAAAATAATAAGCAAATAGTCCTGTGCAGCTCTTTAAGATTTAGTAGACGATGTGAGCCTTTGTGTTTAGTTTCTTTAAACTGTAAGCCTATAACATCTTGAAGAGTACTAAAAAACCAGAGAGCCCATGGGCTATTTGGTTCCTTGATGAAAGAGGGAGCTTTTTTGCACTGCGGTTCATCCCTCAGATTCACTTGTTAAGTTTTTTTTTTTTTTTGGATGTTATCACAATTTGACCTTTGCTGACCTCATATGATCTTTGAACGTAGGTTTTTTCTACACCTTGTCTATAGAGTGCTTGGGACTGAAATCCTTTTGACCTGTGTTATCTTATTAATGACGTGAGTATTACCCTGACACATCACCTTGGACCCATCCAGCTCAAAGAGTTGCATGTTGGTGTCCTTTTATAGTTGTTAAAGTGTTTTTGTAGGCCAAGTTTTCTTTCAAAGCCTTATGAAGTTCCTTTCGATTCCCATCGGACCATGTCGTAATGGTTCCTTCGTAGGTACATGGAAAAGAGGAAGCTGGAGACTTGATGTTGCTGGTTACAAGGTGAATAATGTACCTTACAAGTATCTTATGAGAAGAATGAAGCAGTAGAGTAGCCGTGATAGAGATAGAGTAGAAAGAGCGATTATCTGTGGTCTATGCGTGCTTTTCAATATATCACATGTGTGTACCTTACCGTAGCGTTACTAAGGCGACGAGTCGTAATATTCCAGTTGAACGTTGCCAGTTGGACCATGCACCACCAGTAGCCGTTATTTGTGTAAAAATTGAGGAGAGGAGTAAAGGTCTGTGAAGGGAAGATTTTAGGTTAAAACGTAAACTTCAATGGGAACATTTCTAAATAGGGGAGATATATACCACTCAAAGACCCATCTCACAGATCTTCATGTAGCTGCACATTGCACGTTTGGTTTTAAGAAATGGAAGAAGACGGTTATTGCTAGTCTCACTTTTGGGACGTATTTAAAACATTCGAAGAGCACTTGGACTTGCAAATAGCAGTGATGATAATGAATCTGCTCGAATATATCTGAAATTAAGATGAAGTTGTTTCAGAACCGTTCATAATTTTCTTGAAGTCCATCACACAAATAGCACTTATGTCATGTTGACGATAGCATTTTTTTTAGCGGCATACAAGACGTAGATAACAGGATCCAAGGGGCTAAAACCCCCACAAAGCGGGACGCACCTCTCTCAAACTCTTCTTGCATTTTTTGCAGTAAACTTCCCACCCTTTGGGTCTGTCTTTAAACTGGTTTTCAAGATTTTTTGACCTTTTCACTGCATAGCTGAAATTATCTGGAAGGTCATCGGGTAGTTTTCTCCATGGGAGCTGGACTTCATATGAGCCATCCGAAAGTTGTGATACACTGTTTTGCATGGTCTTTGTGGCATTTAGATTAAGGGCGTCCTCAGAACAATTGCACCTCTTTGGTTCAAGGCCGACTGATTCTAGGCAGGTGATTTCTTCTAGTGGTCCGATGGTTGACACTTGCACATATTTTGACAATAAAATTGAATTGTTATACCGTCCTCCTTGAATGAACCGACCAAATTGGCATTTAATGGCAATTGGTTCCTCGGGCTTACTTACAAGAACAATGCCGATGTCAACGGTCTGGGGGGAGGGGCTAGTGGCAATTTTATGTCTCTCAGATGGTTGTAGTATTCCAGCTGAGCAGGTAAAATAACAGGAACGTCAGCACATGGTTTGTTAATTTCAGTTACAGTGATCGGAAATGACCAATTTTCTGTGTCTGTGATATAGCAATCTAGGAGTCTCAGGTTGTTTCTGAAATTAGCAACTCCGACAACACTCAATTCGTGATCTTGGTGCACATCATGTTCTGTCCTTGGAAAGATCCCTTTTCGCAGTAAGTTGTCTGACTTCCACCTTCTAATAACATGCGCACTAAACGGCGGAAGTTGCCGCATTGTAAGTAACCCATCACAGAGGGAAAAGTACCCTCTAATTCAGTTGTTTTCTGCATTGACAGATGTTGAGGCGTTGTTACAACTACTCATCGGACGAAAAAGTGATGCCTGGCTTTTCAGTTGATTCCCTCTACTATTATCAATTTCTCCATATATGACAGGACAGATAGCTTCGAAATGGGAATCACTCTCACATGACTCTGTCCTGCAAGGGACCACAAGCCGACAAGCGTTACGATCACAGGGGGATTGTCCCGCAATACAGTTGTTATGACCGCACCGGAAGCAGATGTTTCTTTTCATGATTTCATACTTGTCTTTCAACGGTAGGTTCTTAAATTTGTTGCATGTCTTTAGAAACTGAGTGTTAACATTAGTATGAATTGCACACTTTGGAACACCAGAATCATCAGTTCTGCCTCTCTGTTGTCTACCGTCAGTATTTGTCGAAAAGGCGGGAGACGATCTTGGGTTGTACTACTGTGTCGATGAGGAGGCAGATGGAATGTCGGCATTGGCTGCCCTCACTTTCTCCAATAATAAACGCTGGCTGTACAACCACTTGACCAAGCCTGTAAGGGAATCTTCAGTTGAGTCATCCCTCACGCTCTTGTAGTAAGCCAGGCGATGTTTCTCTGGCATTTTCTGCTTTATTTGCCCTAACATTATCTAACTGCGCACTTCCCAGGCTCTTTCCACACTGACATAGCTTTCAACCTTGTTTTGTCCTCTTGTGTTGGCCATTGATTCTGTCAGCTGGAAAAAATGCTCAATCGCAGGCAATCTGGCAGTGGAGTGAATGAACACGTCTTTCAATCTCTTGTAGCTCCTATATCAACATAGAATTTGGAAACTTCATTCTTTCCATCCTTGGCGATTGTGTTAATGGATGATTAGTGGCAGGTGATTTTCGATCGTATCTATTTATTCAAGGTGTTTGGCCTCTATATTCTGAAACTGGTTCTCAGCCTTTGCACTCTACTGCTTGATGATATCTGGGTCCGAGGTGCTGTCACTGGCTAGGCTGCCTAATGTTGTAAGCGTTCTGGATAGTTGTCCTTTTTTAGTTTACCTTTGATATTGTGTGTTTGTTTGTGTTGCTCAAGTTGATAATAGTTGTTGAAGATGTGGTGAAATGACTTCGGTCTTCTTGGTGTGAACAATGCTCTGGCGCGTTGTCGTTATTATTCCAGTATGCATTCTTTATTGAACGTACATGTATCGTAGACTACCATGGAATAGTATTAAATACAATTTGTTTTACTCTACAAAACAAAAGGAATTAATTGAACGTCTTAGTAAATGAGCAAAAGCCTAGAGAGGCAAAACAAAGAATAAACATTAAAAAGGTAAAGTTCATTTACTTAAATCGCAAAGAAAATCCATACTTGTTGCTCAAGGCGTAATTTACAAAGAATGGCTCTTAAAGGCTTCCGTACGCTAAAATTGTCCAACATGGCGAGTAATTATAGTCATTTAAGGCTTCCGTAGATTTCAAACATGCGTACTGCCCTGTTATATTTAAAACTACAACAGCCATCATGACATACATTGCTCTGTGACGATTCATAAACTCAAATAGTGACCAAAATGATAAGTTAGATGGTTAAGGAACACCAAAGTAGGTACAAATCTCGTCAAGCAAAGCACATGAAACATCGCACAGACAGGACGTTAAATGCAGCCTAAATAAATACTCATTATATAAGGTAACACTGTAGGTCATATAAGATGAATGTCGCATGAAGTTAACGTTAACAATAACTCATAAATCCAACGCGAGTAACAGATACTGAGGCCTGAATCAATCTCCTTGAGCGTAAAAGTCTTAAAACCATTACATTCCTTCACAAACCAACGTAACCCTGTGAATACACGACGATTTAGATGCGATTATGAAGGCACTTGGGCCTTCGTGGAACTTGTGTTTAACGGCGTGGTAACGAAGTAAAAACTACAGAAGAGCACAAATGTCTCATTCTACGACAAGCATGATTTACTTTCAAACTTAATTGCGGCAGGCCACAGACCCCTGACGGAAGCTTTCGTAGCTTTCGTTATTTTGAGGCAAAAATGCTATAACTGGATTGAATGTCCAGAGTAGTCTCAGACAATTTCGTAAACCGTTTCTTTGTGTACCTGTTACTTTAAGTCAGAATGTTATGTCCAACTCCTTTGCAAAACAGGGGTGGGAGGTAAAACAAGGGGGAGTAATGGGCAAACCCAAACCACAGAGTCACAGTCTTGGTCATTTTGACGGACACATGATCATTAAATTAATGAAATTGTTAAAAGTCATTCTGTGCCTTAATTCGCGTTTCAATGGAAAGCGTTTCTTTGTGTATTTACGTTGATTTGCAAGATGACAGGAGATCACACATAACAGTGTCAATATTTTTACCCTAGTTTCGACCCTAGATCCCCACGTGTTGGTCATGTTACTGAGTACGGGATCTTTACTTGATGTCTTGCGTATTCCGACATTAGAATAATCTAACAGCATAATAAGGAAATGAGTATAAATAATAAACTTATACTGTCTACCGTTTACATCCAAATACCAGAAAAAAGGATCAGATAAGTGTTTAACTTTTACACTTTTTAGGAATTGATTTGGAGAGGGGCCTCGCTTGTTTCAAACGGTAGGCAATCTCACGTTTATTCACCCTCTTTTTTGTTAACGTTTTGGTCTGGAAAATCCACTGCAATTTTTATCTTTCATGGTTTAATATATTTAATTTAAAGCTATATTGTAAAAAGTGATGTTTTATATTGCTGAGATTCAAATGTGAAAATTTGATAAATTGACAGTTGTACATTGATTTCACCTTTAGAAGCTAGTTAAGGGTTTCGCTTCTTGAATGGCATTTTCTCTTCAGCTTTAACTGAAGTCGATTTCATGCTTGACAATGGTCCTTTAAAACAAGTATTATTCAAAGTGTAGTAACCTAACATTGTGTAAAAGCATCCAAATAAAATGTTTCCGACCACAATTCGTCAAATTAACTTGTTTACTACTGCTCAAATTTATACTTAAATTTATTACTCACGTAATCTCGTTATCTGCATATCATCTAAAAGAGCAAGATTCAACCAACAATTTGAGAAGACGGATATTATTTTGAGGTAACCGGTTGCAAAAATATTTTCATTTTACTTTCCCTGACACCTAGTATCTAAATCACGTCTCATCTTAGTATAGCAAACATAAATGAGTATTGGTTACCAGTTTTTTTTATTTGGACATTATAAATATTACAAATGAATAAGAAGAAATTAGAAAAGTATGTTTTTGTCAAATATTGGGGATACTCAGAAAGTTTCGTCCCATCGTGCGTTGATATGACATGAAACGATATTTTCACAAAGAGCTGGACGATAACATTACACATTGTAACCCATATCCTCAATGTTAAGGTAATCAGCCATTACAATAGTTGTCTTAATTCATACTTCATACCCAAAAGAGTCGTTTAAATGTGTTCAGCTTCCTCCTACGACGCTTATTTCCAAAGGTGCTATTGCATGGCACATAATATGATCCACAAAGGTGAATCCAAGAGTGTGATTTTGATAATCCAGTCATAAC
>WURT03000010.1:942736-955482 GCA_009936505.3 Holothuria glaberrima | reverse complement strand
TTTTGTCCTCTTCGACTGTTGAAGTCTTTGAAGAAGAACACTTTTCCCCAAATTTAGTCACATCTTTGTTATATATCATGAGAGGAACCTGCCCTTAGCTCATTTGAAAAAACTGAAGTACCCAAGCAAAAAAAAAAAATAAATCCTACCAGCCACAGTGGCTTTTGTGTTCAGCTTCGTAGAAGAATGCAATCACGCTGACTTTATTGTGCAGCTCACTGGACATTTCCTGAGCAGCTTCATGGGTGAATGCACACACACAATATTCAATTGAACTTGACTTAATCCAAGGTACCTGCCATGTGCCTACTATGACGGGTACCAAATTTAAAAAGTAGCTAAGGGGCTTTTCCCAGCATGATCCTGATGTATGAATACTTTCATTGAATTAATTTTGTTGAATAGTACTTTGTTCATTGCACAAGAACATTGTTTTGAATGGTTGTGATCACGTCCTATCTTTCTTCGGGGTATTGATTTCAATAAAATGTGGTTATCTGCAAACACAAACTTTCTTTCCTTCTCGTCTTTTTTCATCAGTCTTGTTGTGTATGAATGAACAGGGTGAATCAGTTACGCTGGACCGTGCATTAAATAGAGGATAATGCACTCCGGGGGTTAATGCTATGGCTAGATGCACTCGGGCTGCACCCTTGTGCACCGCTTGCATTAACCCCCGATCGTGCATTATCCTCTACTTAATGCACGGTCCAGCATTGATTAACCCTTTATTACACTCGATAATAGTAGGGCTGCTCGGCGATAATTGAGCCACAAGCGTATCTCGATGGCAAAAGTGCTGCTCGGCAATGAGTTGCTATAGTCGATTATAATCGATGATAACACGCCGGCGATAGTGTCAACTACGACGTACCACCACTGTATAGGAAGTGATACATGAGTAATGAGGCTACTTAGAAACATTGACATGCAATGGTTGTCTTCAAACTAGTCACAAAATAATCAATATCAACTCAATGAGTCTCTTGAATAATATTGTACATTTAAGTACTTAGAATGTATAACAATGCACAGAAAATTAACAATACAGTATCAATAAATGGAAGCACATAGAGAAACAAGAAATAAGTTTTAACTTTTCTGGCATGGTCCCTTAAATACAAAAATGAAACAAAACAAGAATCCTGAAAAAATATTCAGGAAGAAAGTTAGAGTTAGAAAAGAAGAAAGGAAGCAAAAAAAAAAAAATGTATTAGCCTGCTTTGTTTGCTATTCAGAAGGAACTGTTTTAAAGTGCATTTGAATATGTTTAGTGAAGGAGACCTTCAATATCAGGGCTAAGAGAATTCCAGAAATAAACACCTGTGCTCATATTTGAGAAGAGTGTAGACTTGTTGTACTGTAGAGTGAGGATGGTGTAGAGATGCTGTAGTGTGAGTTTTATTAGGGTGATACCTTATGTTGTGCTGTGGGAAGAGAAGTGAATGGTAGTTATACTGTACAAGTAGTACAATTTGAGTGTTTTAAGTGTATGAATAAAGGAGCAGTGTGATCTATAATTCTTATGACTTAAATTGCCCATATCTGTTGATATATATTGCAGTTGCTGTGAGTCTTTTATTAAAAAGTAAAAAATTTTCCAATTTCTAACAGGTTACATTGTGAAACAGAAAACAAGGTAGTTCCTTAGAGACAGTTGTCAGTATGAACATTTTTACACTTTGTTTTTTGAAAAAGTGCAAACTTTTGTGGTGAGGAAGCTTGCACCACCCTTTCTGTCAGCAAACTCAACTAAAGCATTGCAGTGAAATGCTTTTTACTGTGGTGAAATTTGAGTAGTAGCATTTAAGATCATTTAGAATTTTTTCAAGTGTGAAAATTTGCAATGCATTTATGAAAAGTGACCTTGTGGTTATAATATCTGTAACAATATGATGTCAGGGAATTCATAGTGTTTGCCAGCAAATGAAATTGCTGCAGCACAGGAATTCATTGAAAAGAAGCTGCTGTAGGATAGCTCTGGCTTGAATTTCTGTTTCGAAGAAAAAAGAAAACCAGACTAAGGTGTTTATGGCTCTGGTTTTTTTTAACATGTACCAAAAGGCTTAAATACACTTTGATGGTTCCCAGCAGAAAAACTACAAACATGTGGGGAAATTTCTTTTTACTTTTGCGTAGTAGGGACTTTCAGTAGTTTTACCTCCCATAGCTTAACGAAAGTTATCCAGTTAATGCTTCTACTGTATATACAATCTGTGCCCAAATGTTACAAGAATTTTGTCAACCTGAAAAGGGTACATTTGTTGGTCTGCCCCAAAAAAAAAAGGAACAGCTACAGTATTAATCTTCATATTGTTTTGGTGAACAAACATATGTACAGTAGGAGATTGCATAAAAAGTAGGCCTATGTGATGAAAATATTCCACCTAGTTCAAATGTGACATGGATCTGAAAATGTTTCGGACGTTATGTACATCTTCAGTTAACAATTATGCCGGACTTTGTCAAGAGGAGGAAAATACATTCATCCTTATTATCAAGTGAAATTATAATTTGGACCAAAGTTTAGAGTTCCTACAATATAAGTTATCTCGAAAAAAGTTAATCATCATAGCATTATCAAGTTCATGAAGGAGTTTTAAATTGGAACCTGATTTTCCATTAACTATTTTGTAACATCCGAAACAAAATGTTTTGACCCCACAGAAACAAACAGAGAGGCAATCCTCAGAATTTTTATTTGCAAAAAAGTGGGGAAAAGAGTTCACTTATTTCAGGTCTTTGGCTTTCGTGAGTCAAATCAATATTTCCGTTAACAGTTGTGACATCTAAAACAAATGCATAGTAATGTCAGAAAAACAAATAAAGTCACCTTTCTTGGAATTAAATCAATAATTGGGAAAACTGAACTGTCAAACAATTCTGAGGTATGGTACTCATGATGAAATGAGTTAATACTTGAATGAACCTGGACAAACCTCCTTGGCAAATTTTATGATTAAAGAGTCAGTTTGACCATTCTCATAGCTTACATGGCTAGGTATTAGGGATTGCACAGGCTGCAAAAGTGGAATTACAGGACTGTTATGCAATATTCCAGTCATAATAATTTTATTTCAGTATAAAAAATACGAAATTAAGAAAAAATTGTGAAATTTGGAAGTTAATGATACTTATACAAAACTGATGTTCAAGACCCTTAGAATGTTAACAATGTGACGTCCAAAACAGCCTATTTACCTTTTCGGTAAATAACTTCCAACTTTAAAGGAATGTGAGTTGGATCGATTATGTTTTTGGTTTGAATGATAAGACAAACCTATGCATCCATGATGGCGTGTGTATGTGTGTGTGTATATGTGTGTTTGTTTGTGACACTTTGCTCGTTAACACGAATCTGTGGAAGGGAAAGTCTGACAATTGTCAAACTGGTACATAGATGCCCCATATTGCAAGGAAGAACCCTATTGTTTTTGATGAGGGTCAAAGGTCATCAGGGGTCACCAGGGGTGAAACTCTGAAAACCGTGTTAACACAGTATCTCAAGTTGGGAAGCTTGGATTGATTTCATCCTATTAGCGTTATGGTGAGAGGAAGAACCCTATTGTATTTTGAGGGTCAAAAGTCATCTGGGGTTACCGTGGTCAAACTCTGAAAACCTTGTTAACACTATATCTCAAGTAAGGAAGCTTTGGTTGATTTCATACTTAGTATGTAAATGTGTTATGGTGAGAGGAAGAACCCTATTGTTTTGGCGGGGGTCAAATGTCATCTGGGGTTACTGGGGGGTCAAACTCCAAAAAAAATTGTTAACACGATATCTCAAGGTATGAACCTTGGATTAATTTCATACTTAGTATGTAGATGCATTATGGTGAGAGGAAGAACCCTATTGTTTTTGGTGGGCGTCAAAGGTCATCTGGGGTTGCCAGGGGTCAAATAGTCCGAAAGCCTTGTTAACAAAATATTGCAAGTTAGGAAGCTTGGATTGATTTCATGCGTAGTATGTAGATGCGTTCTGGTGGGCAGAACCGTATTGTTTTTTGGCGGGGGTCAAAGGATATCTGGGGTCATCGGGGGTTAAACTCAGAAAACCTTGTTTATGCAATATCTCAAGTTATGAAGCTTGGATTGATTTCATAGTTAGTATGTGGATGCGTTATGGAGAGAGGAAGAACCCTATTGTTATTGGTGGGGTCAAAGGTCATCTGGGGTCACCAGAGTCAAAGTCTGAAAACCTTGTTAACACTATATCTCAAGTTTATAGGAAGCTTGGATTGATTTCATACTAAGTATGTAGATGCTTTATGATGAGAGGAAGAACCCTATTGTATTTTTAGGGTCAAAAGTCATCTGGGGTCACCGTGGTCAAACTCTGAAATCCTTGTTAACACTATCTCAAGTTATGAAGCTTGGATTGATTTCATACGTACTGTAGTATGTAGATGCGTTTTGGTGAGCGCAAGAACCCTATTGTTTTTGGGGGTCAAAGGTCATCTGGGCTCACTGGGATCAAAGTCCGAAACTATTCTTAACACGATATCTCAAGGTAGGAAGCTTGGATTGGTTTCATACTTAGTATGTAGATACGTTCTGGTAAAGCGGAAGCGGTCATCTGGGGTCACCGGGGGTCAAAGCCTGAAAACCTTGTTAACATGATATCTGAAGTTAGGAAGCTTGGATTGATTTCATACTTAGTATGTGGTTTTTATGTAGCATAAAAAGCTCCACAATTAAGTTCCAACTTTTATGTTTCTATTAAATAAAAGTTGTACTTGTCAAAACAACACACTGGAACCTTCCACAATGGTTTACATGTTTTTCCACCTCTGGTTGACACATTCAATGATACATGTTAAAAAATAAAAAACCAGAGCCTTATGCTTTGAGGTTCAACACACCTAACAATTAGAGAGTAGTTGAAACTATTATATTATTACACTTTTCACTGTGGTGAGTTTCTTTTCATGGAAGCAGCTAAACCATCACTCATTATTTCCAATAAGGTGAATGTTTATGGTGAGTTTTAGAGAAAAGTGCAGATGATTGTGAATATATTTTATCCTTTTCACACTGGTTAATATGTTCATAGTGAGTATAGTCAGTTGATAGTGTTGTTTAAGTCATATTTCATGTTTTTTAGTCAGCACTTTTGTTTCGAGAGAGGTTTTTTTTGTCTTTGTATTGTAAGATTTCGATCAGCTCATGTGAAGGAAGTTGTCCACACAGTGTTGAATGAAGAATTGGCTGAGAAATCCTACGATGCTGAAGAAACAACAGCATTGTGCAAACATCTCAGCAATGAAATTAAAGGCAAATTGAAAGGTGAGGAAAAATAATTTTTTGAGCTCAGGATATGAAACTTGAAGTACTGTAAGGATGTTATTGAAAAATTTGAGTATATAATTGAATATTGGAATGGTCTTGTTAATATGTTTCTACATGGCCTTATGCTCTAGCTAATGCAACAGAAAAGAGATTTTCTTAGTGGTGTTGTTCTTGAGTATACTGTAGAAAAAAGTCTTTGCCCATGAAAATTGCCAGGAAAATTCATCTCATCTGAGGTATTACATTTGATTGTCTTAGTTATTGAACAATATTATTTGATTTAATTTTTGGTTCCTTGCTTTAGCAAAGGAACCTATGTAGTCAGGTTGGCGTGTGTGTCTATGTGTGTGTGTGTCTGTGACGCTTGCTGCGGTATGCTGTAACTCAACAAGGGATAGATGGACTAAACTTAAACTTGGTATATGGATGCGTCATAGTGAGAAGGTGTGCCCTTTTGTTTTTGGGGGAGGCCAAAGTTCATCTGGGGTCACCAGGGGTGAAACACTGAAAACCTTACTAACGCAATATCTCAAGTTAGGAAATTTGGATAGATTTCATACTAAGTGTGTGGATGCATTATGGTGAAAAGATGACTGCTATTCCTTTTGGTGGAGGTCAAAGGTCATCTGGGGTCATTGGGGGTCAAACACTAAAAACTTGTTGTTAACACAATATCTTGAGGTAGGAAGCTTAAATAGATTTCATACTTGGTATGTAGATGGGTTATGGTAAAAAGATAAATCCTAATGTTTTTGGTGGAGGTCAAAGGTCATCTGGGGTCACTGAGAGTTAATAATTCTGAAAACCTTGTTAACACAATATCTCAAGGTAAGAATCTTGGATAGATTTCATACTAGGTATATACTGTAGATCCACCATAGTGAGAAGCTATGCTATACAGTTTTTGGTGGAGGTCAAAGGTCATCTGGGGTCACTAAGGGTCAAACACTGATAACCTTGTTGTTAGCACAATATTGCAAGGTAGGAAGCTTGGATAGATTTCATACTTAGTATGAGGATACCTTATATAGTGGGGAAAAATACTTTAATTTTGGGTGGAGATCAAAGGTCATCTTGGGTCACTGGAGGTCAAACTCTCCAAACCTTTTTCACACTATAGCCTATCTCAATGTAAGAAGCTTGGATAGATTTATGCTTCACATGTTGTATTATATCCAGCAGGAAACCCATATGAGTTTTGTCGTATGTCAGAGGTGAAATCACCAGATGCCAAAAAGCAAATTCTCAAGAATTCCTTCAGTCAAATAAAAGCACAAAAGTATATTATTCCAGCACATTAAGATCACATTCACCCAATGACTGAAAGAAATGGGACATCTTTCAGAGATGCCAAGTATCTCAATTTTAGGTGAAATTATAGTTTTACAATTTTTATCTATAATTTTGCCATTCTGAAAACCTGCATCAAAAACTGCTTTTTAATATTGCAGATTCTCTGCCCAAAAAGTAGAGGACTGTTGTGGAAGTTCACTAGATTGTTATTTGATAGACTTTGTCCTTAAAAGAAGGACATGTGAGCATGCAGGAATTGGAAATTGGAATTGATTAATTAAATGCTACCATGGGTTAATAGTTTTATAAAGAGAACTAAGTTACTGATCATTTGGATCAGGTACCCTTGAGTGTGCATGAATTGTGATTGCTTAATTGACTAAAACAAATTGTAAGTGTATACTGTCTGTGTGGGATATCCCTTGAAGTGCCTGGCCTATATACAGTATTTCTTCAGAGCAATTTATTTATGCTTGAATGTGTTTGTTAACACAAGATGTGCATTGTTCACATAGCAGATCTTGTGCATCAATAGAAATACTGGTTCATTCAGTAGTTGGCTCAGTTTCATTACATTCAGCAAGGAACCACAGTGCCAATTGGGCTCTTGTTTTTTTTATTGTCTAAGTTATTGAACAATTGTTTGATTTCTTTGTGTTGCTTGAATATCATTACCACCAGCCATTAATAAGACATTGTGATTCAGAACTCAAAATCAACAAGTGCACTGGGGCCTTGGTTGTTGGGTTCCATTCAGAGTTGTTGACATTAAATGAAAATGTCGCTGAGTGTAGCATGAACTTTTCCACCTTACACTTCAGTAACAACAGATAGTAAACTTTTTCATCATTAAGTCAAGATTGCATTTTAATGCGAATGGAACGGGTACCAAAAACACACTCAGGGGTCCAAAAAAGGACAGCTGTAATGTAGCACTATAATTGAATCAATCCTTCAAACCCACATGGTATACCTTGCAAGGCTCGCCCCTTATTGCAAACACATCATGTTTATTGTTAGTGTACACCAGTGCTTCCTAATCTTTTTGGGCTCAATGCCCCCTGCATTAGGGAGTTGTTCCTGCTAGCACAAAATGGTACCAAGAAAACTCTCTACTGAGATATTTTCCCACAGTATGAGTGAAACAAATTATAACATTCCGTTTCACAAATCGCACCACCCTTGAAAAAAAATTGAGAATCCCCACACAGACTCTTGGGTTGAGAACACTAGATTTAAAGACATACTGTACCTCTATACTCTTCACCCCAAAGTATATTTTTAATGTGGGGGTATCAAAATTCTCAGTTGCTTTATACTGCTCTTTGATTGACAGCAAAGTTCGAAAATTCAAAAGATGCAGAGTAGCTCACATTCCACACAATGCAGAGAGAGTGCTTGGATTACATATTATAGCCGTGTATGTTTACCAGGACATGGCCTTAGGTAATAAAATAAGTTTGTGTCTGCACAAGGAGGAACTTCACACAGTTACAGTATGGGAGGAGCTACCTAGTTGCATAGTAGGAAGAATTAGAGGTGTCTGGGGTGATGAGATTTGCCCTCAATACCCTGTAAATGTGGAAAAACTTCCTACACAAAGATGGAAGAAGGGTGGAATCCAATTGGTTGTCACCTGTAGGACTTCTTAGGAAATCAATATTCTGTCTGCTCTACAACAAGGGGCAAGTGAAAAAATGTCAGGGCAAGTTGATTTCAGTGGATGCATGCCCAACTTGGCAAGTGAGTTCGAAAGTAAGTGTAGAGCCCTGCTAAAGTATAAAATATGAGTGACAAGAAAATGAAACTACATGGTTTGAAGATTAAGGGTATTAAATTGTGTGGATTAAGGGAATAAAAATTGATGTGGGTTCACTATGTGATGGTGAAGCCAATACTTGCAATTGTCGAAGGAGTGATGATCTAATTGGCTGTAAGAGTGCTCAAAGAAAAAACCCAATGAAATACTATAAAATGCAACTTCCTGGCATCTGACAATCAAGATTAGATCATTTTATCTCCACTGTATTTCGTTCCGTTTCGTTTATTGTTTATTTCTAGCAACTATATGTACAGTATTTACAATATACGCAATATATACACAACATTTTACTAGTGTGACTAAATTACTAGAAAAGGAGGAAAGAGAAGTCAAGACTTATGAACGTTTCCCGCTAAAGCTAATCTGACTACTGTACTAAGTTCTACAAAATGAGTGACGACATTATGCTAGAAAATATTAAATGTAAAATGAGATACGAAAAATGTGGTGGTTGCATAGTCTACTAAGCAATTACAAACTATATTTAAATGAACTTTATACTTCTACCTTCTCTGATACTTAATGAAATGGAATTCCAAACAGTTACCCCACAATATGATATACAGAGCTGTTTCTTTGTTGTTTTGACACAATTTTGTCAAAGATTCCCACTTTGCTTGGCATTATAGTTGTTTGTTGAGATAGAGAAATAGTTTTGAATGTTTCTAGGCAATAAATCATGATATGTATCTATACATGAAAACACCCATTTTATACTCAATTAACTGAAAAAATGTCAAGGCCTTTAACTTTTGAAACAAAAAATGTGTATGAGTTAGTGGCTTTGCATGGCACACAATTCTTATAATTCTCTTTGTTTTAAAAATATTGGCATAAGATTACTTTTGTATGTATTCCCCCATACCTACAGACAATAATTCAAGTATGGTAAGAATAACCAATGATACTGTATAAGGTAAAAAATGCACTTGTACCTACAGTAAAAGGTTGCTGACCTTGTGATATTTTTTGAGAGTTTATTACATAAATAAGAGATATGCTCCTTCCAGGGGAGTTTCTTATCAGTTAAAACACCTAGAAATTTTGTGCAGATAACCTCATTGATATATGTATGTCATTTATCTTAACTTCTAAATTGGAGATACAGATTTTCTTGTTGGTGAATAACATATAATTTGTTTTGTCTAAGTTTGATGACAATTTCTTTATTGAAAACCAAGTATAAAGCTTAGTCAACTCACAAGTGACACTTTTGTATAGGGTACTTAAGTCATGATGTGAATAATAAATATTGGTATCATCTGCAAATATTACATTATGAAGTATGTCTGAAACATTACATATATCATTAACATACAATATAAATAGCTTTGGTCCAAATATTGACTCCTGTGGTACACCACATGAATACTTATTAAGCACAGTGGGAGATTTTTAGTATCTTTTAAAACTCCTGCTTATATAAAGAATATTACTTTCCAAGAGGCCCCTGCTGCACTTTGCATTTCCCCTCCTCATGAATAGCAAAATCTCCACGTCATAAAAAAATTTCCATATTTGTGTGCGAACATACGGTCCACCATATGCCATGCGCAATGCGAAGGAATCATGGCATCCTTAATGCTTCTTTCTCAGATCTTTTCTGACATCTTTCCTATAATATAATTTAATAAACAGTTTTACTTGTTATCAATCTTTTAGAGCAATAGCAACCATACTTGCACTTATTTCTTACCATTTTAAGCATACATTCAATTTAATGGGTGACTTTAACACAGGGTCAGTGAAACCTATCAGCACATGGAAAAAAAGATTGACACATTATGCAGGGTATCCATAAAACTCAACAATGTTAAGTGGCATTGTGTTTGTGGAATATCCTCCTTACTTTTAAAACGATTCCATTTTCACAAGAACTTCATTACGAAAATTTTCCCCATACCAAAATGTGGACCTGTTACCGCACTTTTCCTGCAAAAAGTGCGGTATCACAACACCTAACCTGACTTCCTCACACCTTTGTCTTGCCTCTTTGCTTGCTGCTGTCACACTGCAGACATCATCAGGGCTCACTAATCTGCTCGTGTTTACTCTGTGAGACTGAAGCATTTGTGTAGGCCCTACTCAAGTTAACATACAAGAGTAACTAGTTGATTAGTTAATCTTCTTAGGGTACGTAAATGAGCGAGGCTTGATGAATAAATTTCAGGTGTGAATAGATGAACAGCTGGCTGACCATTTTGGTATGGGTTAGTTAGTTAGATGAGGTTTTACGGCCCAGTTTCTAACCAATTGGTTTAAGCAGAGCCAACCACGGCCTTTTTTCCAGTTGTGGCTCACTGGCTTGTTTTCCCTACTCCATTGCTTATGCTGAGCACCAAGCACAATGGCAGTAGGTTCCATTTCCATTTTGGTATGGGAGCAATTTTCCTCATGTGGTTTTTCTTATTTAACATATTGTCAGCTACTAACAGTAAGTGCATTAAGCTTATGTGGGATCCATTGATTGTCCTGAGAACTTGTTGCATGTTCCATCAACCGTAGTGTATGGACAGAATATATTTCATAAATCTGACACCCCCACCCACCCAAATGTTAACCCATGACTTTGGATTAAAAATTTTTAAAATCTTCCACCTGATCTCCATTTGAAGACTGTAGGCTCTCTAGGAACTGCAGTCTAGTATGTAGGCCTATTATTTTTTTTTAATTTGAAAATTATGTGACTTGTGACTTGACTTGAGCAAGAGTGACTTGTGAAATGAATTGACTTGGGCAAAATGACTTGTGACCTGACTTGACTTGAATTTAAATGACTTGAGACTTAACTTCAAGGTAGATGACTTGTGACTAAACTTGAGAAAAAATGACTTGGATACAACTCTGTTTCCATCCACTTTGGGAATAATCCTCTCAAGCCTTACCTTTCATAAATTCCATTTTGTGTTTTTGCTATGCAACTTTAAGCCTCAATTCTCTCTAGCCTTTTCTTGTTAACCTAGCAAATTTGTCCTGCAGGAAACCCATGTCATGTCAGTTTTCATTTTCCATTCTGAGTGCTGCATTTTACACTATGTAGTATCTCTGGAATTGATATGAGTCTTTTCCTTTTGTATCTTGGATTTAATTTACAGAACTGAAGTTAGACAGATACAAGTTTGTGGTTCAGGTTGTGATTGGAGAACAGAGAGGTGAAGGAGTAAAGTGAGTGAATTCATTCTTCATTTTGAGTCTTTCCCTTACATAACAAAGAAGTATTTTAAACAGCAGCATGTCACTCATGACATGCTGATTGTCACAGTTTTTAACAGTTGTGCAGACAGAATTTTACAAGGAGTAAGAAGAAGGCATATTTTTCAGGATTGGTAAATTATAATGACATGCATTTTGCTCAACAGATCAATTTGCTTGCCCTAGAAGTGTACTTTTTTCACATGAAACTAAGGTTGTGTGTGACCTAATAAATTAAAACTGTAGCTTTATAAAGGAGTTTTAAGTTAATTCTAACATATATGACTACTTGCAAATGGTGAGGCAACAAATTAACAAGTTCTAACAAACACCATCATCATATCATATCCTATTTACAAGATATTGGACCACTTTTGTCCTCAGAGGACAGTCACTGCAAAAATGATTAATTGTAGTGTGTATGATGTCACAGAGCATCAATACCTTTGGCAGTTGGGTACTTGTTCTTAAATTTGTCTCACTTTTGGCTCAGCCAGCATGCTCAGCATTTCATTTTTTTTTTGGTCATATTTGTCAAAGTTGTTTAAGTTTCAGAAATATTTAGTCAAACCTCATATCCCAGTTTCTAAAAAATATAAAAGAAAACATTGAGCAAGCAGTGGAGACAAGGAAATACATTGCACTTGACTCTTGTATGGTGCTGTTTTGTTTCAAGTCTTTTCCCAGTAAATTAATATCTTTTAACCGACTGTTCAGTTTGCCATTTTGGGGATGTATCTTTAATGTACTTTATCAATACAAGTGGTGTCTAATCTATCCCTGGCTTAAATATCCTTGAAGCACTGGTTTTGAGAAAGGCAAAAGAATATTTTGTGAAAAGCTGGTGTTTGTCGTATTCCAACTTAAAGGTCCAAATACATTGTTTTACCACAGGGCAGACTGATTTGTCTATTTCTGTAATCACTCTCCATTTCAAATCTGCGTGCCTTCTTCATCTGGCTAGTTGTCATGAAAATTTCATTATGCTTGCTTTTGACAACCACACACAATTTTTGGTTTCAATGAAAAGAGAAACCTATGCGGTCATGATGGCGTGTGTGCGTGTGTGTGTATGTATGTGTGTGTTTGTGACACTTCTTGTTTACACGATATCTCAAGATGGGAAACTCTGAACATTCTCAAACTTGGT
>WURT03000010.1:912826-932792 GCA_009936505.3 Holothuria glaberrima | reverse complement strand
CAGAGAATACTGAAATACAAATCAGAGTGATACAGACATCAGAAGTGTTTGGTTGTGTTTGTGTCTCGGCTCTACAACCTCAGCTCCACCAGTCTTGGTAGGGCTGAAGTTGGTTGAACCCCCACCTGCGCTTACATTGAGGAATGATCACCAAAGATAAGAAACCGTTTAATCGCAACTGCCTGCACTACAAGCTCTTTTCGAAGCTCTTGTATGCGGGCCCGTAGCCAAGGTGGGGGGCATTTCGGGGCAATGCCCCCAAAATATTTCTGCCCCACCAGATGAAAATTGAAATAATAATGCATAATAATTAAAATAGGCACCGGCTCAGGGGGCATGGGGGCGTGTCCCCCCAATCGAAAAATTCTGATTTTTTTTTATTTTAAATGATCCCAAAAGGCGTCTATAGGTTTCTGTAGGGGTTAGGGTGAGGTGTGTTTTCGAGCAAGTGATGGATCTGTTGTAATCATTTGCTATCACAAATGTTTCTCGAACTATCAGAATTTCCGCAAATCCTTTGCAGATTATCTAAATTTTCGCCCGCTTCAAACCTTACTTCAATGTTGTTTTAATTATCAATATTTTCCGATAGCAAGTCCCAGAGAAGCACAGCAACAAAAGTCCAAAGCTGTTTACAAATTACCGGTTGAAAGACTGGCTTTTTGAGTGGCATGTAGGTTTGTTCGGCAATTGAAAGTGTCTTGGTGCAGATTCTGAATGCAGGTTTTGTCATGGATATCTTATATAACGAAAAATTTCGGGGCGCTACGCCCTGCATTCGTACACGGAATGTACTCCATCTCATGACCATTATAAAGGTAATAATAAATGATACCGGTGCTATTCTGATCACGACTTCAAAAGACAAAACCAAACATCTGTAAGGGTATTGCATCAGTAAGGTATCTTTCAATCTAATTTGTAGCACGGATGTGGAGTTAGATGGGGTTTTACGGCTCAGTTTCTAACCAATAATGTGGAGGTTGGAACTTAAACGTACGTATTTGTCGCAATAAATTTTTCAGAAATTTTTACCGAACGCTTCGCGCGTTATAGGTATAGATGGTTACTGTTAATACACTTACGACGACACCGCATTCTGAAACGCGCTTGTTAGTCCTTCATCCCTTTTGCTATACCTATCAGGGGGGTCAAATATCACCTTCCTGCACCTCTCTCACCCGCCCATTCCCCATTGCTGGAAAGCTGTTCGTCTGGATTTTCGTTCAAAATAAGTAAAAATACGATAGTTGTAAATTGTTCGGCATCATACTCTGTATTATCATTTGTATGTCAGGTAATAAGCATTCAGTGGAGGTATTCAGGGGGCCACTGGAACATGGGCCTCCTTCACTGATGCCGTTTTTTAGTACCTAATATACGTAAAAAATTTTAACAGAAAATTTTACTTCAAAGGTATCATATGTGGCACCAGATTGCATGTAAGGACACCTAATTTTTCAAAAATTTTCAAAGGGAAGGGGGACACCCCTTCCTTTAGACCCCTCCCCAGGCCGGCAGTTAGAGGACATACTACATGGCAACCCGTTAGAAAAATCCTGGCCACGCCACTGTAAGCATTATGTCATTGCCCCCATTTTATAGAATTGATTCAGAGCTTCCGGGAGCCCTATACAGGTATCTGCCAGCCTTAGATCCCTTTCATAATGCAAAATAAAGTAAAGGGGAATTTGGGTATGTAGTCAAAGAATGTTTCTGTGAACTCCACGCACGTATTTAGGCGTAAAAAGCTATCCCGAACAGAAGGCAGTACAGTAGCCAAAAGAGGGAGAGAGAGGGGGACTCAGGAGATTTGTTGACAACTTATTCTTTTCTTAGACAGCATAGCCTCCTCAGTCATGGTTCACCTATATAACCAAAAATTAGAATTCACTAACTTATGGACATTTCCCAGTCATATATGATCAGTTCTGAAAATATCACAAAGATGGCACCATTTTGGATCTAATTAACCTTAAATAAACAAAAATTTCTCAAAGGGGCCCGGAGGAGATATCCCCCTTACACCCCTCCCCTTACACCCCTCCCCTTACACCCCTCCCCTTACACCCCTCCCCTTACACCCCTCCCATCTCAGATAGCATAAAGTATGGGCGTTATGTTGGGCCAACGTTGGCAACCGTTGACAACAGTTTGGTATTATGTTGTGTAGGCAACTAAAGGCAGGGCCAACATTCGCCAACCATATGCAACCAACAATTGTAAATTACATGTGTTGCCAATATTTGACCAACATTTGTCTGCCACTGAGCGGTAGGGCATAATACATTTAACCAACATCCAACTTTAAGTAGCCAACTGTTGGGTGCTTTACATTTAACCTACATTGAACAACTTAATGAAACCAACCGTTAGTCATTATGTGTTCAACCAACATTGACAGCTATATTTAGCCAACCGTTGGGCATTATTTAATGAACCAACGTTGAGCCAGTTTTTAGTGACCAACTTGTTGGGAATATTATATTGAATCAACATTGGACCAACACTTAAAACTATTGAAATTTCTACAAGCCGTTACCATTTATACCGTAATAAAACAGTATTTTAAGAGGATCTATGTATAGGCCTGTCAAAACATTAAATCGAGGTTCAAAATCCATCAAGTGGCCCTTATGTGTGATGATATCACGTTAAATATAAAAGAACAACAATGTGTGTGGATTGAAAGAGTTAAATTAAAAGTCATGCATCCTTCAATTCATGTGCTGAATCTGCATGAAGGACACTTAAAAGTCGGCCTACAACCTATGGTTGGCCCAACCGAACACTGGATTTCGGTGATGGGTTGCTAAACGCTCACATTGGTTTCGGTGGGCAAATGGTAAGCGGCCCAATTGGCCCAACAATGTACTGTGCCACCGAAAAAATAACGTTCTTGTCATTTTGGTATCAAGACAATCTCACATTCCTTTTAAATTAATTTAGGTCTAATTAAAATAAATTGTGGTTGGCAATGGTGAATTCTTGCAGTAAATCATGTTCCTCAGTTGTGCAATACAACATAAAGAAGGAAACATTGAAATATCATAAAGAAAATTGTATTATTAATTGTTAATAAAAACAAACAAGTCTGACTGAATATATATAATAGCCAAACCAATATAATATTTCATATATGAATTTTCAATGAAAAGCCTACTACTTTCAAAAGTGGTTAGCATTAGCAATGGTGGTAGCTTTTAAGACATGTAGAAGGTGACTTCTCTGATATAATTCATTATGGATTCCCATAATGAGCAGTTAATTAAGAGAAGGTTTAGAAAGCGAAGCATGGTATATTTGGTGCAACATTGTGCCAACCATTCTTTGCACTGTTGGACGGATATCAGTATTGGTTAAATGCTGGCAAAATGTTAGTGGCCCACTGTTGAAAACGACCAAATGTATGTCCAGTTAGACCGTTGGCTAAATGTTTGTCAGCCAACAGTTAATACCACTTATTAGTCAACCAACGTTACTCAAATGTTGGAACTAACAGTTGGGTAACTGATTTGCCAACGTTGGCCCAACGGTATAACCTTTGGTAGGCAAAATGTTGGCCCAATATAAAATCGATTGTAGGCCCAACCATTCAAATAACATTAGCCCAACCGTTTTGCCAACCAATTTAGTCCCAATGTTGGCCCAACATTATTGTGCTGTCTGGGCTAGTACGGCACCTTCATAATGACAATGGAAGAATCCCTACTGCTGTACGAAAACGCAGACACAATAAACCAGAATGCAAGGCATTCACACTCGCGAATTAAAACAGAAGTGGAAAAGAAATTTTAAATATCCTTCGTCAAGCATGGATCGAACCCGAGGCATCCACATTGTCAAGTGCGGAAGTCGTTCGCCTAACCTATTAGGCCACGGGACTGCTGACTATAATCATTTTGTTTTGATTTATATATAAACCCTGTTGAGCATCATGGGTAACTTTCAGGTGAATTAGTAATGCTAACACATGAATGGATCGTGTCGTTAACCAGAGTGAAGTGCTCACTCGAAGGTATTATATACTTCCATGCTTAACGGAGGATCGTTAAACAGTTCCGAAGTCTGATATACTGGCAGCCAATTTAGCTCTCGTACTGTTCGTCGTTCGTTCGCTATTCACGTACTAAACTATCAGTGTGTCACGTGATCACCGGCGAAGCAAGCACTTATTTCCAAGGGAGATACAACTTTCAACTCAACTTTCTGGGATTAAAAGATAACTATGCAGTGCTTGTTGCGCAATTTTTTCATGACTTGATATCTTATCTGTTCACTGGACGTGCCCACCCCATTCCCCGGAGTCTTCAATTCTGAAGTAAATAAAACTCAACTTTTTTAGTTTTTTGCTCTTTATCCAGTTATAGTTGGGCTATTGTGTAGAGGGTTTACCACGGACTTAGATAAGAAGTCCGTGGGGTTTATCCATGCAATGCGTTGCCTATAAGAACAATATGGACTTTTTCTTTAATAGATCACTCGGACGTTTCAAAATATGAGCAATGAAGGGTAATGAGCTCTTCTAAAAGAATAGCAGTTGACAAAAACTATGAAGAGGGCGGTTAAGAACGTTAAACACTCGTTTCAAAACCGTAAAATTTAACTGTCTTTCAAGTAATATACCTCAAACTGTAACAAAGCTAAAAACATCCTTACATAAATTAACTCTATTTATAGCTAACATCTGTTTATCTTACAACTTACTTTCATACACAATAGATTAACAAAAACAAGAAGACGCTGAATGAAAACACTTTGACAAGTCCATAAAACGACTGCTATACTTCGCATTCGCTCGTAAAACTTGGGTGCAATTTACGCAAACATGGGAGTTTAACTGAGGTAACATTACGACTTTATCGGTGCATGGTGCCCCCCTCCCCCATCACCAAAGTCTGGCGGCGCCACTGGTAATTAATAATTAATAAATTAGTTGAAAATTGTATGCCCCTCAATCACAACACTTGCCCCCCCCCCTAAAAATGTAAAGCTGGCTACGGGCCCGCTAAGTTGTATGTGATCTTCGCCCCCGAAGATTACGCTGGATTTGCTCCTCTGCGAATGTGGTCCCGTGACCGAAACTTACACGCCATTCCATACCTGAAAACTCTTGCACCTGTCATGTCATAATGCCAAAACTGGCAAAGGATGTACTTTTTTGGCCAGATTACGAAACTGGTATGACATGTGTCACTGACATGGATATGTGTATTGCGTATGATATTTACAATTCAGTACACTTTATGGTCTAGCCGGCCTGTATAGTATACTATGGCATCTATCACTACACGTAAACGTTAGTCAAGCAGTTGTGAGACAAATCAGTGGTTTTCTTTACGTTGTGACAAAAGCCAAGGCGAGAATAAATTTAACCGCTTAAAAATAAAGAAAGCCTCAGGATATTTCATATACTAATGTAAGTAGAGTGTCAGTCGATCTCTTGTAATGTTGGTGAGTGGGGGCTTCGTAACTAAGTCTAAAGGCCTGTACACGGCAACATTCGTAAAACATACTCAAAACACTTGCAACATTCTCAACCCAAAACACGCTTGTTTGTTGCACAGTGTAGACAGGGCAACAACAATTTGAAAACATTTTGAAAATGTTTTGAAAAGAATTGACAGGGCATTTCTTCTGCAACATTTTCAAAACATGCTGTATACCCTGTCTACACTGTGTAACAAACCGAAAACAAGCATGCTTTTGGATTTGTTGCCAGTGGATGCTTTGGAAGTGGTTTGGGACTGTTTTGCAAATGTTGCTCGTGTAGGCAGGCGGTAATGTTAGAACACTTGAACTTGTAACCACCATAACTGCTAGGCTATCGTTAAGTAACAGGCTAGGTATTACTTAAGTTTCCGGACCCGTTGCCAAGGTTTCCTCCCCTATTTAGTTTCCTCCCTAAAAGCGTTAGTTTCCTCCCCAAGGTTTCTGGGGTGGAAAACGGAGTAACTATAGCCTAGAATACCCTTCCACGGTCGAAAAACACCTTTTTGAAAACTAGGACTAGTAGGAGGCGAAGTCGCAGTGGCCATGGTCCCCCAAGATTGTTATTTTGAGAACAGTCAAAGTGTGTTTAACTTTTAAGTCCACTGAGCCTCCAGTTTTGTGTAGAGGCGCAGTCGCAGTCACCGTGGCTGTTTATGAATTTGTGTTATTTTGCAACACAATAATGTGTGTTTTGTGTTAATGCTCTTTGAAAAATATCCAAGTCCACTAAGCCTCCAGTTTTGAGTGGAGGTGCAGTCGCAGTGGTCATTTATGAATTAGTGTTGTTTTGCAACAAAATTATTATGTCTTTTGTGTTAATGTGTCCAGGAAATTACGCTGATGACTCTATTACAACGAGTGAGTTATTCCCTTCCTGCCTAGACTATACTATTTTCAGAAATGATCATACCCTGGGGTGGTGGTACTATATATGCTACTGGTAAAAAATAACCTGACCCCTTCAAGTGTCAGCTATCTCACTGACGGTTCTGAGTCAATCAGGGCCAAGGTAGCTCACCCTCAATAATTCCTCCATTGACTTACACACTAATTCAAAAAATAAAGTGCCCTCTAAAACCTTGTAGCTTTCACCAGGTACAAGCTACCCCTCACAAGAAAGCTGACAAGTTGGCCATTCATGGAAAATTCAATTTACCCTACCATGACCATGGAGATTTTTTGCTAGCGGAGCTCAAAGCTTCCGTACCTTTTCCAAGAGCCTTTTTACTCAGTCAGAGCCTGATATACAGCTGCCAGCGTCTAAGCCCATAATTTCCCCTAAAAATGCTTCAATTGACCCCATTTTGCCACCAGTAATACTTTATCTAGTCTGCTTTCATATCAAATTGACAAAAGACCTCATCCTATTTGGTAACATATCACAAAAGTTATCCCAATGTCTCTTACTGGTGTTATTTGTGAAGGAGAACAAATGACGCATTAATATTGAGTTATTAATGGGGGCGTGCTACCCCAAGTTCTCTATTAATGGAACTATGCATTATGTCGCCTCTTGGTATAGGGATCCTGATGCTCTATCTGAGCACACATCTTTCTTTACTTCAGGAGCAACTAAGTAAAATTATGGCAAATCACAAAACTAGAAAGCATCCTTCCTTTCATGTTCTGGGGGACTTCAATTTCAGCAAATTTGATTGGCTTACTAGGCTTAATAAGGATAGTGGGTTATGTCAGACTAACAGTTCTGGCAAGCTGCTCTTAGATATTCTAAACGGTTTTGCTGCTGATCAACTAGTAAACTTCACTACTAGGGGGGATAACACTCTTGATTTATTAATAACCAACTCACCTAGTCAGTACATCGAAGTTTCCTCCTTGGACCCTTTTAGGGATCATGAGGCTTTACTCTGTAGACTGAAGTGTCTCTTTCCAAACATTAGACAACCTCGTAGGCTTATCTGGCAGTTTTCTAAGGATGATTATAGTACCATAAGGAGGGATACCCATAGTTTCGCTCTAGGTTACTTTAACGGGGGCAAAATAACTGCTCAATTGGTGAAGACTGAAAATTAATAAAGTCCTTCCTTGAAAGAACTGTTAAGAAAAATGTTCCTACCAAATTAACTAGAACATCTCTCCCCTAGGTTAATGATAGCATATGTAAGCTGATCAGAAGATGGGACAGGTTGCATGCTATTTTTAAAAAAACTAGTAAGAACAATATTCATGACAAATGGACTGAATTGCAAAAGAAAGTTAAAAGAGAAGTTTACATTTCCCATACAAATTACATCAATGGTATGATTGGAGATATAAAATATGACACTAAGCCCTTTTGGAAGTATATTAATGGGCAAAAAAAAGAATAAACGTAGTATCCCTCCTCTCCAGACAAATGGCAAACTATCCATCACTGATCTGGACAAGGCCCTTGCCTTCAATTCCCAGTGTACTAGTGTCTTCAATAGGACTATGTTCAATATAATCCCATTTTGTAGAACCCACTGGTACCAGAATGGCTGATATTTCTATCTCCATACACGGGGTTGAAAATCTGTTAAAAGGTCTCAATAAAAATAAGAGCCTGTAGGACCTGATAGCATCCATCCTTGGGTCCTCAGAGAAATCGCATCGGACTTTGCCCCTATGTTGAGCCACCTTTATCAACAATCCCTCTCAAGCAGGAGAATACCTGTTGACTGGAAGAGGGCAAATATTTGCCCTGTTTACAAAAAAAATGACAGTTCTCTCCCAAGTAATTATCAGCCTGTCTCGCTTACCTGTATCTGTTGTAAATTGTTAGAACACATATGCTCAAGTCTAATGGACTTCTTTGAATCAAAGAATATCCTTTCATCAAAGCAGCATGCCTTTAGAAAATCGCACAGCTGTGATACTCAGCTGGTGTCAGTCATTGAAGACTGGGCTTCATCCCTGGATATAAACAAAGAAACTGATGTTTTCATTCTAGATTTTGAAAAGGCTTTTGACACTGTGCCTCATGAGCTTCTTAAAACCAAGCTCTTTAGTCTAGGTGTATCGAAGTAGATCCTCCAGTGAGTTGATGATTTCCTCTCTGATTGTAAATAGGCTGTCTTAGTAAATGATACCAGGTTTTCTTTTGACGATGTCGTGTCTGGAGTCCCTCAGGGATCCGTTTTAGGACCCATTCTCTTTTTAGTGCACATTAATGATATGGTAAATGTTGCCAGTTCTAATGTCGGGCTTTTCGCTGATGATTGTGTTTGCTATCGAGTCACTGATGATGATAGTGACTGTCGTAGGCTCCAGGATGACATTGATAATCTAGGTCTCTGGGCTAAGATGTGGGGTACAGTATGAGATTCCATCCTTCAAAGTGTAATATCATCACTTTTGCCAGAAAAAAGAAGCCTGTTTGTTTCGATTATGTCTTGAACGGTGAAAAGTTACTTCAGGTTGACTCAATTAAGTACTAAGGGGTTTCTATCACTAGCGACCTTAGTTGGGATAAGCATGTCCAATTTATTTGTAATAAAAGTAAAAAAATCTTAAGGGTACTCCAAGGAAATTTATCTTTTTGTTCTAGCGATTTAAAGCCAGCTGCTTATACTGTAAGGGTCTTCTCCGACCAGTTTTGGAATACGCAAGCTCTGTGGGGGATCCACACCACACTTACAGGATAAGCTTGAGAGTATTCAAAGGAGATCGGCTCGCTTCATCAGCTCAAACTTCTCATGAGAGCCAGGGTCTATGACTTCTGTCCTGAAAGACCTCGATCTCCCTATGTTAGCGGTACATCGTAGGCAAAATAGATTCTTTTCTCTAAGGGTGTTTTTGGTAAGGCAAAAATTCCTGTGGATAGACTTCGGCATACCACTCTCAGAACACGATGGATGCATAACCTGCACTTTTGCCACCTCTTTACCAGGACAAACTGCTACAAATTTAGTTTTCTCCCTAGTATGGTCAAGGATTGGAATAGTCTCCCTGCCTCTTTGGTTGAAGATTTCCTGCATCATGAAGACCCTGCCCAGTTTATTG
The DNA here is from genome assembly GCA_009936505.3 of Holothuria glaberrima. Lineage (NCBI taxonomy): Eukaryota > Metazoa > Echinodermata > Holothuroidea > Aspidochirotida > Holothuriidae > Holothuria > Holothuria glaberrima. The sequence goes on along the minus strand of WURT03000010.1, from coordinate 923,315 downwards.
CTAACAACATTAGGGCTTGATACCTATCGACGCATGCGTGGTGAAGTAGTGTCTCTGTGGATGTGTCACCATATTCCAGAGGAAAAAAAAAAAAATGTTTTTTGAAAAATGTCCAAGTCCACTGAGCCTCCAGTTTTGAGTGGAGGCGCAGTCGAAGTCGCAGTGGCCATTTATGAATTTGTGTTATTTTGCAACACAGTTATCATGGGTTTTCTTTTGATAATTTTTGAAAAATGTCCAAGTCCACTGAGCCTCCAGTTTTGAGTGGAGGTGCAGTCACAGTGACCATTCATTAATGCAAGTTATTTTCTTACTTTGTGCTTCACTGTGACTGCACCTCTGGAGGCGAGGTGAGGTTTATTATTGGCGGGGAATTCTAGAGTTGTACAGAGGAAAATAACTCCTTTTCAGTTTGGAATTATGTGACACACCTTTGATAATTATTGCTTTCGGCCTTGACATTTTTCATTCAGACTTGGTAGAGAATTTGTCAATGTGGGCCAAAGCCTTGACTAGGCTAGCTAATAATTTTTATTTAGAGGCCTAGCATAGGCAATCATGTGGCCTGTTCTTATATAGGCCTATGGGCCTAGCCCCCATAGGCCCTATTGAGAATTTGAGGCATAGCCCATACACAACTTTACATATCAGCTTCTTAAGGTGCGGCTACACATGCAACCGATTCGACAAGTCGCTGGGCTACACATTGAAAGTATTTATTTTCGATTAACTCAAATGCCAACCCTTCGATTTCCGACGAGAGCGACCACCTATACAACCAGATCGGGTACTTTTCCGACTACATATAGTTGCCGACGCATTAGGAGAAGCATCATCATGGCAAATTCCAGGATCGGAGGCAGCTGTGCTCCCCGGGGGGGGGCAATAGATGTTTAGGGGTTGCAGGGGGAGCTTGATAAATATATTTAGTAACCTGGGCCCCGTTTCATAAAGGGTTAAGATCGATCTTAAGTTTGATTTCCATAGGACGATTGCACGGCAGATCACACTTAAGATCGATCTTAACTCTTTATGAAACAGGGCCCTGGTTTAACCAGTCTCTGAGTTCACACATAAGTGTTTAAATTGGAGAAAAAATGAAATGGTAATCCATGTTACACGCCCTCCTAATGTGCACTACCAAGTTTATAGAGTGCTGTAGGAAATTCCTGACAAATGATTCCCATGACCTTGGCTTCATAGAGACTAATATCTTAAAGTGGTCATACTGCATAAAAGCACGCGATGAACTTCTTTGATCTTGGTATGTCAGAACATTAGGCTGCTGTACATGTTCATTATATTTTTGTTGCAAGATATGCCGGGGAGGACTCTCCGGCCCCCAGTCTTAAGGCCTACGCGCCCGCCGGCTTCTTGCTTCGCAATCACAAAGGGAGCTCCCCAAATCCCTTCTTGGCCTTTGTCCTCACTTAAAACTCTAGGTTTGTTGTACAAGGTCCTGCCAATAGGGCTCTTGAGGGGTCCAGTGGCAACGCCCTGGTGGTAAAGTTAACAGAGAAAGTACAGGAAGCGCTGTACTACCTACAAAGTTATGAACATTAGAGCAAAACATTAAGCCATCTACAAGAAGCACTGTTAAAGTAATGAGATGACATATAGGGCGAAACGCAATGATAAAGTACAGCTCACAATACACTGCAAAAGTAATCCAGTATATATTTAAACCCCAGTGTTGCAATTTTTACTAGTATAATTCCGGGCAGTGATGGTTTTGCCCGATAGTTTGGTTTGGGACAGGGCCCCTTGTCCCCTGCTATTGGCCCCCCTGGTTCTAGACCTACTCAAAGGGGATAGTAGTGTTTCTACCAGGTGCCAGCTTGTTGCTACTGTATTGCCGACGATTTAGTGAAGTTGTGGAATAGGGCTACATATGGCGAGTCAGCAACTCGAATGCGGCTACACATCCAAATGATCAGTGGGCAGATTTGATTTTTGAATCTGCTAGAACACTTAAGTGACAGATAAAAACTTGTCTGCGACAAGTCAGTCACTAGTTTTGGGGTATGTCACACCTGCAACTAATCGATCTTGGATCGGGAACATCACATCCAGACCATCGTGAGTTGGCTGTTTTGCAGACTCACGACGAATTACAGTAGTTGCATGTGTAGCCACACCTTTACAGTGTTACAGCAAGTCTATTTTGTAGAAAAACATTACTTTTCTTTACTTAATAAGCCTACAACACTTTACAACACAAATTTCCTCACTTAAAAATGTAATTTATGTCGGGGAGGAAACTAACATTTTGTAGGGGCGGAAACTAACGGGTCTGGAAACTAATGGACTCTGTTAAGTACAGTAGCCTATTTATTTATTAAGCAACCTTGCATAAAATTTGCAGTACTTATGCTTCTTAGCGTAACTTACTTTTACTAGTTTTAAGCCTGTAGTAAATGGTGACATATCCATGTTGACATTCATTTGCCGCTTTGATGTAAAAGTAAGTGACCTTATTCTTGGCTTCTATTATGTCCAATTCTTGGCTTCTTGGTAGATCTCAGAGGGTTGTTGTCAATGGTAATTTCTTATCTTGGAAAGAAGTCACAAGTGGCGTACCACAGAGTTCTGTTCTTGGCCCAATTCTTTTCTTAATTTTCATCAATGATATTGATAGTTCTCTCACATCTAGTATTAGTAAGTTTGCTGATGACACTAATCTCTATCGGAAAGTAAATGATGGGAAGGAGGCTTCACTGTTGCAATTTTAAGGACTTACAGGACTCGATTTTAAGAAAATTTTTATGGTTGTCCATTGGACAACCTGTCTGCAAGTTTTGGTTATCCAAAAGAAAATTTAGTTGCCCCAAATCAAATTTTTGCAGTATGCCTAGAAGCCTTTAGTTGTCTTTATTCATGAAGTTTGGTTGTCCCATGGACAACCAACCCTGTAGGCCTTCTGTTTGGTTGCCTCTCACAGATTTTGGTTGTCTCGGGCGGCTGGACGACTGTTAAAATTGAGCCCTGACGTAGATAGGTTTACATGGTCTCAGACCTGGCAAATGTCTTTTAATGCTGATAAATTCAAAGTTCTTCATTTTGGAAGTTTGGATCTATAAATCTGAGTTTCGATTATACCATGGCTGGTAGTATTTTGAGTAATGTGACTTTGTAAAAGGACCTAGGTGTTGTCATTACAAGTGATCTGAAGCCTTCTGGGCAGTGTGCAGCTGCTGCTAGGGCAAATAGGGTGCATGGATTGATCAAGAGAAATTGTGGTTATTTTAGTAAAGATATTGTGTTGAATTTATATAAGCAGTTGGTCAGGCCACATCTTGATTATGCTGGGCAGGCTTGGAATCCTTGTTATGGAAAGGACAAGTTTCTTTTAGAACATGTTCAGAGGAGAGCCACTTGGCTTATTCCTGAAGTGCATCATCTCCCTTATCATGGTAGGCTCAGCTGTCTAGAACTTACTACTCTTGAATTAAGAAAGATGAGGGGAATATGCTGCAGGTTTTCAAATTTCTTTCTGGTAGGAATTCTCTGTCTAATTGTAACTACTCAGAGGTTTGTGCTAATTCCAATGTTCAAGGCCATTGTATAAACTGGTGAAGCATTTCTCTAGGCTTGACATCAGAAAGTTCAGCTTCTCTCATAGAATTGTCAATGAGTGGAACAGTTTGCCTGAGTGGGTTGTTAATTCCACTTCAGTCAATGGCTTCAAGATAAACATTGACAAGTTTTATTGTGGCTGTGGCAAGATCTGATTGTGGTACTGGGTTTTGGTGGGTGTTAGGCTTGGTCTGGGTTTTGTTTTGGGTCTGGTTTTCACAGGGCATCTTATGGAGCGCTTGTCCTTCTTTGCCCTTAAACTTGTTATGTTTTGTTATGTTATGCAATGTTATGTTATTTTATGGTATGCTATGCTATGCTATGCAATGTTATGTTATGTTATGGTATGTTATGGTATGCTATGCTATGTTATGCTATGCTATGCTGTGTTATACTATGCTGTGTTATGTTATATATGTTATGTTATGTTATGTTATGTTTATGTTTTGTTGTGAATAGTAGGTACACTGATTGAGCTGGAAGGAAGACTATTCCAATTCTTAAAGCTTTGGGCTTAACTGAATTTACAACAATTTGTTCTGGTACACTGGTGAAAAAAATGAAAATTTTGTATGAAAAGGGGTCTTACAAGTAGGGTAACTGAAGTGAAGGCTAACAGGACCAGGTCAAGCACCTTAAAAAGATAGTCGGTCTATAGAATACAGGGTCACTCTTGAACACCACCTACAAAACTACACCAGTAGCATATCCTGATGCGCAGATGTGCTGTGACACTGTTTATCTTGCACCATAAACTTAAACTCCACATCCAAGCATCCCCGCATCCACTCCAAGACTGGTATTAGAAAAATCATTCAGTCCCTCATCTGAGCATCTGCTCATCCACTCCAGAATATTGCTTGTGGTATTAGTAAGAAATGGACAATCAATAAATCGTTCTCAAAATTAAACTTAAACCTGCTATAATCGTATTATATTCCCATTTTATTATTGAATCTTTCATCTAGCAACCCAAACTTTGACTGCGCATCTGTGCATCCACGCAGGACGCATGGAATGACTTAGAAAAATTTCGAGAAGTTTCCTGATAGGCCTACTTTACACCAAACGTTAGGCTACGGATTTTACGCAATTTTGACTCCTCATCCGAGCATTTGCACATCCACCTAGGGAGTGATTTCAATGGACTTAAAAAATATTGGAAAAGTTTCCGTATATATACCAACACATCATTGATATAGCCTACTGATTTTCCCAAACTTCGACTTCGCATCTACGCATCTGGATGCTCAAATACTGTACAATCCTCGAGTGGCCCTGTGTTCTATATAGTACTGCAACCAGTCATACATCCAGGCATTCAGAGAGCATAGTGGCCTAATGGTTAAGGTATTGGACTTGTGATCTATAAGGATTGCTGGTTCAAATCCCACCTGAGTCATTGTATTGTGTCCTTGGGCAAGATGCATTATCTCGATTGCTTCTCTCCACCCAGGGGTTAAATGGGTCCTTGTGAGGTGAATGTTCATTGGGAAGCGTCGTTAGAGCTGCTCCACCCTGGAAGGATTGTGCCTGGGATGACCACGGGTAGTGGAGAATGTTAAACACTTTGAGACTGACTTCAGTGTAAGCGCTATGTAAAAACGGACCACTATTGATTCCTTGCCGAAGGCAGAAGCAATCTATGCGATGGTGATGTCGTGTGTGTGCGTGTGTGTGTGTGTATGTATATATGGACCCCACAGGTGAGGACATCATTCACAGGTCCTCAGATATCGAACAATAGACAGTCTATTGTTAAGGTTAGGGTTAAGGAAGCAAACACAAAGGAAAGAACAATGAGGTCCTCACCTTGATAGAAAAAAAAACCTGTACGTGTGTGTGTATGCGTGTTTGTGACACTTAGCTTGTAATCGGGATATCTGAAGATAGGAATGACCGACACTTTTCATGTGTAATACATAGATTTATCATGTCAAGAGGAAGAACTCTATCGTTTTTGGCAAAGGTCAAAGGTCATTCGAGATCACCAGAGGTCAAAGTCTGAAAACCTTGTAATCACGATACCTCAAGTAAGGAATGACCGACACTTTTCATATTTGGTATGTAGATTTGCCATGTTGAGAGGAAGAACCCTATTGTTTTTGGCAGAGGTCAAAGGTCATTTGAGGTCACCAGAGGTCAAAGTCTGAAAAACTTGTAATCGCCATATCTCGAGGTAGGAATGACCAACACTTTTCACATTTGGGGTGTAGATTTGTCATGTTGAGAGGAAGAACCCTTTTGTTTTTGGCAGATGCCAAAGGTCATTTGAGGTCACCAGAGGTCAAAGACCAAAGACCTTGTAATCGCGATATCTCAAGATAGGAATGGCCGATGCTTTTCATATTTGGTATGTATATTTGTCACGTTGAGAGGGAGAACCCTATTGTTTTTGGCAGAGGTCAAAAGTCATTTGAGGTCATCAGAGGTCAAAGTCCAAAAACCTTGTAATCGCCATATCTCGAGATAGGAATGACCGACAGTTTTCATATTTGGTATGTAGATTTGTCATGTTGAGAGGAAGAACCCTACTGTTTTTGGCAGAGATCAAAGGTCATTCGAGGTCACCAGAGGTCAAAGTCCAAAACCTTGTAATCGCTATATCTCAAGATAGCAATGATCGACACTTTTCATATTTGGTATGTAGATTTGTCATGTTGAGAGTAAGAACCCTATTGTTTTTGGCAGAGGTCAAAGGTCATTTGAGGTCATGAGGGATCAAAGTCCAAAAACCTTGTAATTGCGATATCTCGAGATAGGAATGACGGACACTTTTCATATTTGGGGTGTAGATTTGCCATGTTGAGAGGAAAAAACGTTTTGTTTTTGTTCGAGGTCAAAGGTCATTTGAGGTCACCAGAGCTCAAAAGCAGAAAACTTGTAAATGGCTTGTAAACAAGACATCTCAAGATGAGAATGACAGATACTTTTCATATTTGGTATATTGATTTGTCATGTTGAGCAGAAGAACTATTGTTTTCAGTAGAGGTCAAAGGGTCATTTGAGGTCACCAAAGGTCAAAAGCCGAAAACATTGTAAACATGATATCTCGAGTGTGTAAATGTGTCATGTTAAGAGAAAGAACCGTATTGATTTTGGTGGAGGTCAAAGGTCATTTGAGGTCACCGAAGGTCAAATTCCGAAAACCTTGTAAATGTAAACAGTATATCTTGGCATGGGAGCGAGTTGACATGGGGGCAAGGTGGCATCATGGGGCGAGTTGGCGTCATGGGGGCGAGTTGGCATCATGGGGGCGAGTTGGCATCATGGGGCGAGTTGGCATCATGGGGGCGAGTTGGCATCACATGGGCGAGCTGGCATCACGGGGGAGGGCTGGCATCACGGGGGCGAGTTGTCATGGAGGCGAGTTGGCATGGTGCTGAGTTGTCATAGGCACGAGTTGGCGTGGGGGAGAGTTGGCATGGGGGGAGTTGATATGTACTTCCAGACCTGTGGGATGCATCCATTCGTAAGGGGTTGCGGAAAATGAATTTATAATACCAGAAGAAAATCATGGCGATTTTTTTTCAGTACTCACAGATAGATACCATCAAGCTCCATAGCCTTGTCGGTTTTGATCAAGTGTAATGCCCTCCTCTAGTAGCAAAATTAGCATGTTGATCAGCAGCAAACAAATGCCCAGAGGTAATTTGCCAGAAGAGTTGGCCAGACAGCATCTTTCTTTGTGTAACTTATAGTAGTCCAGTCAAGTTTAGTTTACTAAAATTTAAAACATCCATTGTATGAAAACAAGGCTGCATACAATTTTTTTGTGAAGTTATGATTTGAATTACTGTAACTGATCACAGAGAAGAGATACAGTACCATATACAGTATGCTCTACGTGGGCATCAAGAATCCTGTACTATGGGCAATATAATGCCAGGTCCTATTAATGGAGCTCTTACTGTACATTATACAGAATTAGAACCATTGTTTAATAAATGTTATTAAGATTAGTTGGGGCAGATTATCTTTGATTAGTAGCATGGTCCTCACCCCCACCCCCTTTCACCCCCAGTATGATCGTTCCTAAGAAATTGCATAGTCTAAACTGGGGGCAAACAATTCACAGTTGGTAATAGTATTTATCAATCTTGGTTTCCTGAAGTGCCACTGCATCAGGAACTGATATGTCAAAAGAAAGCTTGGAGATATTTTTTCCCTCTCATGCCAATAACATTAATAAAAGCAAGGGAAATCTGTATCCTAATGGCAATTTGCCACTAGAGAGGAATTTAAATCTGGAACTTTTCATATCCAGGGCACTTGATGTACAGTAATATGAGCACTAGGCAAATCATAGCCTAGGATGTTAAAACTACTGTATTACCCCTGTTGAGTTCAGTCCTCACAAACAACACATTGAATGGCTTTGTTGTTTTTCTTAAATAACTTACTACAAAGGCCACCATAATAACCAGATGCAGGGTGTAATTCAATGCGGCTGCCTTAAACTAACAAGAGGGATAGGAACAGGTAAGTCAAAATGAATTGAAATTTGAAACTAAATTTGATGTAAACTGTTGAGTTGGTTATAGCAGGGAGTTGCTATATTTGACAAAAAGCAACTCCCTGGTTATAGCCACCAGACATGAAGTTGTAATGGATAAGCCATATCGGCTTCTCCCACATTTGTGGTCGCTCAGCATTGTTTAGCACCTGCAGCTGCCCTTCAAGGCCTGAATTAATTGGGGAGGTGAAAAAGAAAGCTTAAAATCAAGAATAATAATACCACTATCCTTTTGCCTGAAGCATAATACTTTGGACTTTCTGTAGGCAATAGGTGTAAGCATAAGGCTCGACCTAACACTAGAACTGAGGATACTGAACGACCTTTGCGTTTCTGTTTGAGCCTTCAGAAATGGCCTGTGTAACACCTTTCTAGAAGAAGTTCAATACTTTGAAGATCCTTCATAGGAAAACCCCAAACCTGCCAAAAGAGACCACTGCATCGTCAGCTAAATAAACCATGCACTGAAATAGGCTAGGCCTCACTAGGCAATGTTTCACCCCAGCACAGGTACTAGGTATCCTAACAAGGCTGAAAAACACCAGAACCGTAAAAGAACAATCCATAAAAATCACTTATAAAAGAACCACAGAATTTGACAATAACTACTAACAACAGGAGATAATAAAGAAACTAAAACATAGCCCACCTAAAAAAATATAAGAGCGCACATCTTCTAAAAGAAGAATTAGATGCAAAAATGCTGAGAAACTAAAAGATACAACCAACAATTATCACATGCTCAGAAACTGTTTCAGGCAAGTACAAATAGAAGCCCATGAAGATGTACTGGGTGAATTGCCAATAAGAGAAATGAAAGAGTCCACTGAAGACAACAAGTCCCTAAGGCAAAATGACAGTGTAAAAAAGTAGACTTAATTTCAGGCAGTTAACATATATTTAGGTATTGACCACATGTAGAACTATTATGGTGAAGATGATGCATTCATTTGTCCATGGGAAAATTCTGGTTTGGGATAGCATCCCATACTTTAACTGTATATTCAGAGCAACTACAGGAGAGGGAGGATACCAGCTGCAGTTTAAGGCACTTTTTGATTCCTTGCCGAAGGCAGGCAAGGAATCTATGCGATGGTGATGTCGTGTGTGTGCGTGTGCGTGTGCGTGTGTGTATGTGTTTGTGACGCTTGGCTTGTAATCGCGATATCTCAAGATAGGAATGACCGACGCTTTTCATATTTGGTATGTAGATTTATCATGTCGAGAGGAAGAACCCTATCGTTTTTGGCTGAGATCAAAGGTCATTGGAGGTCACCAGAGGTCAAAGTCCAAAACCTTGTAATCGCGATATCTTGAGATAGGAATGACCGACACTTTTCATATTTGGTATGTAGATTGTTCATGTTCATGTTGAGAGAAAGAACCCTATTGTTTTTGGTGGATGTCAAAGGTCATTTGAGGTCACCAGAGGTCCAAGTTCAAAAACCTTGTAATTGTGATATCTCGAGATAGGAATGAGTGACACTTTTCGTTTTTGGTATGTAGATTGTTCATGTTGAGAGGAAGAATCCTATTCTTTTTGGCAGAGGTCAAAGGTCATTCGAGGTCACCAGAGGTCAAAAGCCAAAAAACTTGTAATCACGATATCTCGAGATAGGAATGACCGACACTTTTCATATTTGGCATGTAGATCATTCATGTTGAGAGGAAGAACCCTATCGTTTTTGGCGGATGTCAAAGGTCATTTGAGGTCACGAGAGGTCAAAGTCCAAAAACCTTGTAATCGCGATATCTCAAGATAGGAATGACTGACACGTTTCATATTTGGTATATAGATTTGTCATGTTGAGAGGAAGAACCCTACCGTTTTTAGCAGAGGTCAAAGGTCATTCGAGGTCACCAGAAGTAAAAGTCTGAAAACCTTGTAATCACGATATCTCGAGATAGGAATGACCGACACTTTTCATATTTGGTATGTAGATTGTTCATGTTGAGAGGAAGAACCTATTGTTCAATTCAGCTGCAAGGTCCCGACAACTGCATAGTCATTGTTTGCTATAAAAGCCATACCATATACGCTCGCTTTCCCTTGTGTACCTAGTTATGTCTATCACTTGTTTACAAGTAAACGAGTGATTTTTCGTTTCACCTGCTTGACTTTGGAGTTGGTGACGTTTTCTTTTTTTTTTTTTTTTTTTTTGGTTTGCTTTTTTTCCTTCTTCTGTGGGTTTGTTATCTTTTTTTTTGTATTATGCCGCCTAGAACGAATACCCTTGACTTTGACTGTGGAAATACAGACGCTTGTTGCTATTATGATGTAGATAAGTTTAATATGTTATCGAATGAAGGCTTTAATGTGTTTCATATGAATAGTAGAAGTTTAAATAAGAACTTTGACTCTATTGTTGACTATCTTTCCATCATAAAACATAATTT
>WURT03000010.1:888111-903379 GCA_009936505.3 Holothuria glaberrima | reverse complement strand
GGGCGGAGTAATACAATCAAAAAATGGCACTAAAATTGGTCGAATTGCCTTGAATTTCGCACAGTCTGTATTTCAACGCATTGCCTTCAAAAACAATATGCAAAATTGATCACATTTTATAAGTACCACAGTCAGAAACAAGCTCCCATGAAACATTTTTAAGGCGCTTAATTTGTCAGTCAATATTTTCGGTGCAAGAACATTGAATTAGTGGTCCGCTACCTGTCGCAACCCTCTCTATATAGGAACCCTATTAATCAAAAGTGTATACTGCCATCTATCTCCCGTCAGAACCCACGCCCACAACCAATTGTTTCACCAGGGAGTTGTTAACAAGTAACAAACCATAAATTCAAGGGGTATCCCCGCGGAGGATTATACCCTACGAATTTAAAACCCTAGAAAAACTTTTTTTCGGGACAGTTAAGACAATGTTGTTTAAGTGGTATGTTCAATTGTTATGTGTATGTGGTAGGAAAGTAGTTGATGTACTCATTTTTGCAACATATCCTTCAGCGATGCGAAGTGGTATTTTGAATGAAGTAAAAAGCAGGAACCACCACTCTATTATATAAATTTCAAATCGTTGTGAAAGGCCTACTTATGAGCTTTCATATTAGGGGTAGTTAAGCGTGTGCCCGTTGAAAACTTCTACAAAGGACCAGAGGCCAAGAAACGGACCAAAATTTTTGTGTAAGCCAATGGAGTAATAATTATTGGTGTGCTACCTAACATCTCCCTGCTTTCAAGTACTGTAGCCCCTGCTACACTCCATTCACAGCGCTCAACTGCACCCACGCGTGTTAAAAGGTCACAACAGCATGTAAACTGTGTCTACATGCCTTGCACTGTGGGTGGAAGGTTAGCTGGGAGTTATTTGATGGCTTTGTGGGTGGGCAGTTAATAAATATGGGCCGATTTTACTATTGTCATATCTCGTTCAAAATGAGTCGGATTGGGACAAATTTGGTATCATTGTAGAGAGAATTGTGTGAAAAATGTCATAAAAAATTCATACTACCGACTTCATCCAAAACAAAGAAAATAATTAAAAAACAAGGAAAACATAAGAAATTTCGTCAACCGCATAAATTTGCATATTAATGGGCTAAAAATAACATCATCCAAATTTGCATTTTCTAACCTTTGGATTGATATTAATGTCTTCATAGAAAATATCCTTCTAAATTAGGTTAAATCATGCATCAATTTTCATCGTCAACAAGTGCATTTAAAAAAAACCTCCCGAGTGTTACATAGATATGCTACTTATTTTATCCTATTTACAAATATTTCTAATACCCAAGACCGGAGGAAGGGTGGAACGCCCTTGCCAATTCTTTTGCCAATTCGTTATCACTGAACATTTTCAAACAACAATGTTCACCCCACCCAACCCACACCCAAACACAGACACACACCCACCAATGGCACTTCATATTATCGCATCAAGCCAGTATATGAACAGTAGAAGCAGAAGACTTCTTGTCTTCTGGATGTCGTTCGTACATAACTAGTATTACTCTACCAACTAGAGCAGTAATACTGCATTGTAGCTCACACGGTTTCTCGTGTCTGTTAAAAACAGGAACTCGAAGAACCAAATTTTTATGATTTGTTTTTCATCTGCTCCCACAAAACCTTCTTAAGAGAAGAATGTAATAATTAAAGAGAAGACTTTAATAATTTAAGAACTCAAATCCCTACTGAATAATCACAAGCGTGTTAAGCCATGTAAGCACTGCAACTGACAGTGACAGTTTAATGCCAGATCTACAATATCACTGCATATTTTCTAAAATCAACAAACCCTGTAAAGGCTATATATACTGTACTTAGCGGAAAGACTGACAAAAACTAAATTTGTATGATGTACCTAAACTGTTCAAGTATCGCAAAGTACAGTTTGTTGCACCAACAACTACACAAGTAAACATTGCATAGGTTTGCACTGATTGAAACAAAACACAGACTCAATAAAGCTCCTACTGCACTTCAAGTAAGAACAGTTATTGCAATTACTTTGACTTGACCAACTCAATTGATCCAGGAAGAAAATGGGAGACATCCCCACAACAGGTTTAGCCTTTTTCCCGTCTTGTAAGCCAAACTGACCACACATTTGCTTCAAATTTTGAGTTATGAATCAAGTAGCTGCCTAATGCAGGCAGCTGCATGGAACTCCCTGCTTACTGAACCTAGATAATACAGTAAGTTATCCTCAAGGCATTGTGATTGCACAGGCCACTTGATAAACAAAGACTGATGTGTGTAAATCGGTCATATTTTAAAACAGCCTGCAAAGGCATTTGCAAGATAGCAACTGAACACACAACCAAGTATACTGCTATCAGTACAATGAATAGACAGCTACCTGTTCAGCAGGGCACAGTGAACTCAGTCCTACAAAAACAGGTTAAAAACCAAACTTAACTTTTGAATATTAGAATGCAAATAAGCCAAGTACTTATGCTCTATTGACAAACAATCATATCCCAAAATTTCAGCATAAAATCTAGACACATCAAAGGCTGAAAACTTTTATTGAAAAATTTGACGCCATCTGCCCCATTTTATAACCTCGCACATGTACTGTGTACAATGTGTGAGCTAAAAAATCATTACACTGAATTTTATACTGAGTTCAAAATAACTTCAGTAATTTGCTGACACACCAACATATCAGTTACTGTGATTAACCCACTGCCTTTACTACGTGTTAATCTAGTTCCCCAACAATAACGTGTTTGACCTGGGGTTTCCAACCTGTCGTACGCGTACCACCATGGGCGGCGATCCTGGTGGATAAGGGATATATCCCCCCGTGAAATTGGATTGGGAATACTGTACATTATAATTATCCTACCATGAAATCAGCACGGCAGATTCGTAAGGCATGTGTAAAACATAAGTTAGTTATTTCTGGGACGTTGCTTCCTGCGGGAACTGCCCCTGAGATTTCTAAATCGTAAATGAAAGTTGGCATAATTGACAAAAAATACTAATATGTTGAAAATTTTACTGTTCAAATTATGATTTAAAGGCCACCAAAGCCCGAGAAATCGCATATGAGTATTCCTTTTTTCCTCAAATTTTCCCGGGGAAGTCCCAGACCACGCCGTGAATGCGTTCTCATGCGAGCTCCTTTTCCTGACAAATGAACCATCCTTCTCCAACAAGATAAACCCCTACAATACACCATCATATACGCTGGCTAAAGATAAAGAGCCTTGGTTAACTTAAATGATTAGTACTCAATGAGCAGGGATAGAGAAACTAAAAAGGCCAAATCTCACAAATATCCTCTTATTTCACTCCAAGTATCTTTCATGATATGTAAGAATATAAATTTTGCATATTCAAGGTAAGTCAAGGAGTTACTCTATACGTGAATATCACAACTCGGTGAAAAATATATTGTAACATGATTCTAAATTAAAGCCATTTATGCAATAGGATAACCGGGTACTCTTATCCAAATTGGGTCAATTGCGATTGTCAGATTGTGCAGTTATTCATCGTTGATTCAATCAATTTATTCTTCAATCGTCATGCATCTCTCAAGCGGCTGTACACCGACAGCCATTTGATATTAGTGTCAACGCATAAACACTTTTATAGTTGAATACTGGTACAATGGTACTTGGTGGCATCACGAAAATGTGAAATGGTACTCCGGTAGAAAAAAGGTTGGGAACCCCTGTGTTGGGCTAAGAAAGTGGTTTCCACAGTGAAGAAAGTTAAATAAAATGATTAACGTTGCACATTCAATATCAAATGATCAAAAGTACTGCCAGTTAATACTACAATTCCAAACACCCCTTCGACGGGATGGTTTGGGGTGCGGAACTATCAGCGTTGCGAAATATGGCAACGTGGAAGATTAGTCTAATGGCTCACAAGAGCTAGATAGAATACATATTCTATAGTGAGTAATTCTCCGCCACAGATAGAACAAAAGACTACCGATATGGAACACCTATCTGCTGCCATTATGAATATTTACTGCATAATCACTGTATTACTATGCGCCGTGTTCGAAATGATATGTATGGGGAACACGTCACCAGTACCCGCATACTCGCAAATCCATTCCCCTACCAAATTTCCCTTGAAACATGGCGCCATCAACTGTGTCCAGAATAAGACATATCAGCAAAGTAATACTTTCGTTGCGTGTGAGATCAAGCAAAGTACGACCTTTCGTTTCGTGTGAACGATCTCACGGCATGGGCACCAGTACAACGGCTAATTCTGTACAGATTACGAAGATAAGAGTTGGAATTGACGTTCTACATAAAGAACCTACATGGTTTTTTACAGTAGGAATGCAATCAAATATTACACCCAGGTTGTTTATAGTAGCAGAGAGGGTGATGACAGAACCGCCGACTTATAGTTACCCCGGAGGTGAAACCACAAAAAGCTGAGTCTCAGATTCATTTAACATTAGCTTGATGGCAAGCATTAAAGAACGTATAGTCAGGTAAGTTTTGGTTTGGTGCGTTATTTTGCTTTATTGTTTATATAACCTAATTTACTCCACTACATCTGATTGGAGGATTGGTCATCACATGCCATGGGTTATGTGGTACTAACCAACGGTCGTGGGTTAGTATATACTAACGCACGGCGGTGACGTCAGCCATGGGGGTACGTACTATCAAATTTTGACCAAAATCTATGATGTAGGAAGTTAGGTGTTATATAAAACAAATAATGAACGTTTTCCATTCGTGCGATACTATGAATTATTTTATTCGTTGAGAGATTGAACATTCTTTTCAACTCGCCTTCGCCTCGTTGAATAGATCATTCAATCTTTCAACTCATGAAATTTATTCATAATATAGCACTCATAAACATTTATTTTTTGTACAATATTTGCTAAAGTATATACAAAGTAGACTATACATCAGAGAATCAGAAACGCAGGTGATCCATTTTTTCATGTGTAAGGGGATAGCCAGCCATCTGAAAATGGCAGCGATTCTCATCGTTTTGGCAGATTTAGCTCAAGTAAGTCTCTTTTGCCCCAATATTTACTGTTTATAACTTTTTAGGAGAGAAAGGTGAAATATTTACAGTCTCCCACAACACACTAAATCTTCCCCAAGATATTGATCAGTTTTTTTTTAGTTACCGGTCGAATCACGCTCTTTTCGCAAAAAAAAACTACAAAACTACACCTAAGTCAAAATTATTCTGCGCGCTTGGTCACTAGGACGAAGAAAGATGATCACATAACCTCTGTTCCACAGGAACTACATTGGCTTCCTATTCAAAAGCGCACGAAGTTTAACATTTTATGTACTACTTACAAAATTCTTCATGGCATAATTCCAGTTTATTTAGAGGATCTGTTGAGTCGTCTTGATGTAAGCCCTAGCTTGCAAAAATGCAAATGGCAAATATATATATTTGACACAACCTTTATCTTACAATAATTTCTAAGGCAGGTGAGCTTTTTCAGTTGGTGCCGTGCAATAATGGAACAGTCTGCCACGTGAACTTCTTTCAATAATTTATTTTGTTTTAAATCTAAACTTAAAAAACTTTTTTTGCTCTTTATTTGCCCCGTTTGAACATAATAGTGTCTAGAAGGCAAGGGGTGCTCCCCCGATTAGACACTTTACAAATATTCTTTAAGTCGCGAATAATACTTGGCCATTTTAAAAGTAAGATACATTACAAAATAAAAACAAAACAAAAAATACACGAAAAAAAAAAGAGTAAATGTCAAAATATAGTTATGATGTTCTCAATAAAATGAACGCTAACTCAAACTCTAAATGCAGTTCATTAAGCACTTGGCCCCATGTTTTATGAAAAAGATCAAGCTTGTCGTACATTACTGCGTTATAATGTTCTGCTGAAATGGTTTGTCTGATTTCAAAAAGATAAAAATTGAATGAGGGGACTTGTACATTTTGTTAACCCCTGTATACAACATATCTACACCAAATTAAAAGTTTATTAATACCGTTATTTCATCCAATGTTATTTGTAATACCAAAAAGCTTAATATGCTCGTTAAGATGGAAATTCCCTTCAAAAGCCAGATTTATAAAATTGGAAAAGACATCCCAAAGGCGCAACACTTACACACGATTACGGAAAAGATGCAAAATGGTTTCTCTCTCTGTAGGGAGGTGATATTAGATGGAGATCTATCGAAAACTCTTTCTTTGAACCCTACTGGTTGCCGACAGTAACCTCTTTTGTGTGTTGTTCTTTAGGATTCAATTGGCTTAAGAGATGCTAAGAACTAAGTACAAGTAGGACACGTCGTCTGCTACATCTCGATGAGCAGATCGAGAAATTTGCTCCGTGCCTTAACATTGCCAGTCGTTCAAGCTGTAAATTAATTTGAGGGTTTCGGAGCGATTGGACGCTATTTACAACATATTTGTCTAGTTCCCTATAACTTGCTCAATCGGGTTATGCCTTTTAAATCAGGGCCTTTTTTAACATACATACTGGGGGGCCATGGCCCCCAAGTCCCATGCACAGCCCCCAGTCAGCTCATTTGGTCCCCAGTATGGTCCCTTTTTGGGGGAAATTTTGTTTTCAAATGTTAAAAATTGCCCAATTTTATGTACACAGGCTACAAGACAGTACTTGAGTTACTTCACTCAGGAAGAAAAGGATGGGGAAAATGAGGTGATAAATTACTTATAAGCCATGTTAAGTGCAACTTCTGGCAATCTAGACAGTCATTTTTCTGAAAAATTCCTTCGTAAAGTACATGCCGTTCAATGGTGACCTTCCGCTTACTCTCAGTGGCGGCACCAAGGAGGGCATTGGGAGAATGTGTCCCCAGTCAGAGCCGTTGCCCTGGCCCTCAGATGCCCCCCCCCCCCACTCAGCTAACATGTAGAAGCTTGACAGTAGGAATAGCCTAATATTTTAAAATTATTTGGAGTATTTGTTTAGGAGGATGCATTTTAAACCTTAAACTGATCTTTACTCAGACATTAATTTTTCACTCAGGAATATGTTAAAACGTCTGAGCTCCCGGGGGCTTCGCCCCCTGGACTCCCACCAGTTAATATTATGGTGGCCTGAGTATAGCCTTATACACTAAAATTATATTGGTAATTTTTGCATTTGATGGCTGCACTATGATGGACCAAAATATAGCTACCCTGGGACTGTATTTTTCACTCAGAAATATGCTTTAACCTCAGAGCACCCGGGGACTTCGCCCCCTGGACCTCCACAGGGGCTTTGCCCATGGACTCCACCCGCTAACGTCACGCTTCACGGCTGGTTTCTCGCGCAGCGCGAAAAATGGTCCCTTTCGTAACATGGCCCCCACTAAAAAATCTTTAAAAAGGCCCTGTCTTAAATCATGCGAGCGAATGCGAATATTAGTCAAAAACCGACAGAAAAGTTTAGTCTTACAGTTCTTTTACTCATTTGCATTAATCATGAGCATTGGTGTATAGCGAACATCAATAGGTTCCTTGGCAATAAACAGTCGTTTGGAAGGTCAGAAAAGTGTTTCGTACTTGACAGTCGGCAACTGGTTAGACTTAAAAGCATTTTTCCGGATTTAATCGTTTTTATTGGAGTCGCTGTAGGTATGAATGAGCAGATGTGGTTGCCTAAATATTACACAAAGGTATTCAATGCCATTTAGTTAAATAATCCCCAATGAAAGGTTTAAGTGTCAACTCTGACTGTCAATCTAATTGGATTAGCATAAATTTAAGTTTTCGATGGATGTCCATCTAATAACACCTCCCTGCTCTCAGTGAAACAAAAAGGAACAAAAGTCAGAGTAAGAAATATTAATCTTATAAAGGACGGAGTTTTTTGCCAGCAGTCGGGTGTTAATACGGTATTGGAACCAGTTATACCGACTATCAATTGTTAACGAAAATGGTAAATTATAAATATTCTGACAGTTCATTGTACAATCTTGTAAATCAGCACACCATTTTGATTGAGAATTTGGGATAACCCCTTTCGTATTTAGGATTGAATAAAAGTCATGCGAACCCTTTTGACTTTTAAGTAAAATGTCATAAATAAGAGGCCAATTTGGTCGGATGAACTTGACTCAGTTCTCGCTGCCGTAATAGTCTTTCATTATCTGGCAAATTCCAAAGAATCTTAAAAAATTCGTGTTTACATTGTAGGTTCCATGAAAGGAATTCATCCTTAATACTTACCTTTTTAAAAATTACTTTTATCGATAATGTTCTTGAAATGATTTTTTTGCAAGTTATTGTTTTATTTTTGCCTTTCGGTAATTCTTATCAAATTCTTACCTGACTTTATTATCTTTTCCCACAAATTTACTGTATTTTTTTGATAATGTTAATGTCTGTTTTACTCTTGCTATTGTTTTTTCTCTGTATGACGTGCTGAGATGTTTTACATGTAATGGATCTAATAAGAATAAATTTACATTATGTTGCATTATAAAAAAACGATATTTTTGCCAATTTATCACAAAGATAAATCGAATTGAATTCCTGTAGTCATCACCCATACTAAAGGACTCGATTCTCTCCTCAAATATATCAAGCGTAAATTGAATTTGCCTATATCAGACAAAAACCTGAAAATTAATTTTGAATTCTCCAATGGTAGTTGCTAGACGTCAACCCCCCCCTCCACCCTCCCCCCTCCCCCAACCTACGTAGTATGCTCGTTAGAAACAAGTTACTTGACCTAAATCTCCACTTAATTGGTAACATCCCTAGGCAGGAAAGCAGATGTCAGGTATGTAAATACATCAATCGAAGTGGTCACATTGTCTCTTTTAACTTGTAAATTTTGTTCCTCGGCATTCTACATTAGTCAAACTGACAAGGCGTTTCGCCTTAGATTTAACAATCATAAAAATAGCGTTAACTTGAAAAGAGGCGCCTCCCCGTTGCCACACACTTCATCTCTCCCGGTCATTATCTTTCAAATCTTAAGTTCACCATTATAGAATGCAACTCCAAATTCCCCGCAAGAAGACTCTTCAGTTACGTAGTTAGATGAAGTTTAACGGCCCAGTTTCCAACCAATTGGTTCAAGTCGAGCCGGCCACGGCCTTTTTTCCAGTTGTGGCTCACTGGCTTGTTTTCCCCTACTCCATTGCTTATGCGGGGCATCACGCACAACGGCAGAAGGTTCCGTTTTGAAAGTCTTTGGTATGACTCGACCTGGGAATCGAACCTGGGCCTCCAGCGTGAGAGGCGGGTGCTGTACCATTAGACCAAACACGCGGTCCCAGAAGATTCTCAGGGAGATTGAATTGGTTATATCCCTTGGTACGAACAAAGCCGACTCTCTCAACAAAGCCATCGCCTTCCTTTCCAATCTACAGTATTTCAAGCAGTAGTTTACAGTTGTATTTTTGTTTTCTGTGCCATTTAGTAGACTAATTAACTGTTAATTTATCTGAAAGAGGACAAAGTTGTCCGAAATATAATGGATAAAATAAAATTGTTGGTATTATACTAGACATCACTATGCTTTTCTGTTTATTGTCATTGTACATATATAAATATAAATATATATATTCTATATTCTTGGATGAAAGCACTAGAACTACAAATGAACACACAGAGATAACACACCTTGAATCGAGACGCTTTTGGCTATCTTTTGAAGTAACAAGTAAAAAGTAGGTGCGCAAGCCGGCTGTAATAAGTAGCATGCAGGAGATAAAAAAGGGAACAGCAAACTTAAAAATATCTACAGGAGCTGGGAAAGGCCGAGAAACCTCCTTGGAAAATCGCAATAATGAGTGCAAAATACAAAACAGTGAAAACTAAATGACCCCAGATCTTTAGTGTAAGAAACTAAGCCTTGTGCATGAATTGAATCCTTTTTTTCTTTTATTGGGGCCTAAGGGATAGGAAGTATGTAACTGGACAAGTCAATATCACTCTCCTTTAGTGTAAACAGAATCGATAATAACAAACTTAATCTGAGAAATACGGTGAATTAAAATCTACTGCCAATTCGCATCTGCCTCGGTTTTTGGTAGTTCGGACTTATGACTTCTGAACATGATTTTAAATTCTGCAACTGTCATTGTCTAGATTCAACATCTTGTAAATTGCATTTCAAGCAAGTAGCCAAATAGATCGCACATTTACTTGAACATGGTATATAACTTTTATTTTGATAAACCGACAACTAAGGATTCCTGGCAAATGACAACCACCCAAATCGAACGGTCCAGCAGTCGGAAAATTCATCTTTGCAGTTTCCAGGAAGGTTCTTGGCCCAAAGAAGGTTCGCCAATCAAAGAAAATTTAATTCAGGAAGAGCGCCAAGCCCTCTACAGTTTAAAGGATCCCACCAATATTTGGGTATCGACACACGATAAAGAAGGAAAATTTGTTGTTTTAGATAGCACTGAGTATGATGATAAAATATTATCACAACTTACCACCCATTGCATTATTCCCAACTTGCAGAAGAGGATCACACACAGAAAACCCAAATAGCAGTTGCAAACATCAGGGTAATCAATGTCAAAGGTCCTAAAGCAGAGGTCGAGTAATGTAGTCAAAGTATCAGGGTTTTGTTAGCTGGGCTCTGCACAAATTATTGAGACGATTCCCTCAAAACTTTGTAGAAGGATGAGTCATTAACCGTGGATTATTTCTTGGGTTATACTGACAAACCCATGTAGGGTTTGCCGACCTTGGCAGAGGCATGCGTTCTACTGAGTGTCATTCTAGTTACTTCATGTGTTGCTTGTTTTGATTGTGGGCATTGGCAGTTTGGTGTGTGTAAATGTGATTGTACTATACAATCCCATCGCTGCAAAGTAGCAGATGAGCTCAATATTTCAGTTTATTTGCTGTTATGCATGTGGGCATCATTGCCTATGTAACTATTGTCTATTGACTATAAGCATGGTAACTTTTGAGCTGATAAGTTGCGATAAGTTAATGAACATTATGGTCATGTGTCCAATGGTGACGGGGTGGGATGGGTTAAGTAAGAAGGTAAAAAGACTCTCTATGTGTGTACATTGTGTGTATTTGCGTTTGTTTTGCATACTCTCCGAGGACATACCTTTAATGAAGGAATTCCAGGTCCTCGATACAGCAAAATATTCCTCACAAGGTGAGTGAAAAAGTGTGTGTGTGTGAGCGCCCGTTAGATTTTTAATTTCTTAGCCGATTACTGCCAGATTTGACAGAAAGGCAAAACCTGAAAAATGCATTAATACATACAACAACTAGGTCACACAAGTGAAATCTGGAAATTGTGGGGAAAACAAGTTTTGGACGTAAATTGAATACCATATGCCCTAAAAACTTGACTGTTATAACCCGGCTTGGTCATTTTTTGGTTGAAAATTAGCTTTTTGAGCATTACTTGCAAACCATGTGAGCAATCAACCTAAATATCTTATGGAGATTAATCTTTATGGAATATTTCAATTTATACAACACTTTTTGAGGTAAATATTTCTTTTGTAGTCATTTTGTTCTGGTAAAAATTTGTTTTTGAGCAGTAATAATTAGGCCATGTTAGCAATCATAGTGTCATATTAGGCCATGTTAGTAATCATAGTGATATGTTGCAACATAAACAAAATTGTAATTGACAGAAATAAACAACTACAGGAAATTTTGGGGAGTAAATCTGTGTTCTTAAGTCAAGTTGTCGGTAAAAAGTTGTTTTCCGACAATAACTTCAAAACTAGGTGAGCAATCAATCTCAAACTTGACATGTAGGCAAATCCTAACGACACGATGCAATGAACCAAACAGTGGTATTTGATAGTAGTAGGACATATGGTTTTGCTCGGGGTGGCCCTGCCTTTTCGGTTATTGATTTAATTTTCGTTAACCGTTTGTTTTTTTATTGCCTACCCTTGAACAGCACTCTCTCGTAAGGCGTTTTCTGATACGTTGATGGCAGAGTATTGTATATATTGTATCTTTTGTTAAGGTTAAGACTAGTTAGTGATTAGGGTAAACGTTAGCCAGTCATAAAAAAAATCTTCCAAGACAGTGCGGATCGACCCCTTTAAAATCATGTGGGGGATCAATTTCAAACTTGCTCCATGGGTGAATCTTTCTAAAACGTTTCAATATTTACAACTTTGTTATTTATTGTAATAGATAAATCTGTCTTTTGGGTCAAATTTTCTTGTTAAATTTTCCTTTAGATTTTTCCATAGCTACAAATCATGTGGGTAATTAATATCAAGCATCTTAAAGAGGTAAAGCATAACAAACTCATGCAATTTTCAGTTATCACTGGAGTGACAGAAAATTTGAAATTGCGAGGGATATTCTGTTTAGTTTTAAGTCCTTTTCCGGTCATCTCTTCGGAAAAATATTCTTAAGACCAATGCTGCACATTGTTTGGCGATGAGAGCAGGAACTCCGTGGATTTTTCGCTTGTAGATTTAAGTTATTTTGGCCAAATATCATCTCCTATGATGAACTCAGTGTATTAACGCAAGTAAAGAAGATCAGCTTTGAAGTGAAAAGAAGAAGATGGAACTGGTTGTGAAACATATTGACAAAAGATAAGGGGCACTTCTGTATGACTGCATTGACATGGCAACCAGAAGGTAGAAGAAGAGTTGGAAGACCAAAAACAACATGGAGAAGAACGATGGGAAATGACAGAAAGGCGTTTGGGTGGAGGACTTGGGATGAAGGTATAGTAAAGGCAAGGGATAGGGTTATCTGGAGAAAGAGCGTGGAAGCCTTTATGTGCCAGTCGGCACGAAGAGGATAGGTAAGGTAAGGTAACATTAAAGTTATTGAGTTTGATGAACAACATCAATGCATTAGGGATAAGCAACTCCGATGTTCCAATTTTTAAGTTCTCTTGCAGTTTCTGTTGTTATTTTTTACTGATTAGTAAGTCTTCCAGAATCTTTGCAAGTCTTATTTTGCACAACTTCGGGTTATCTTCTAGCACAGTGTCAGAATCAGCAGGCCTTATGATCTTTGTTGGCTTATATTTCATTCCAAATGCAGACATATTGGAAAGAAAATAAGATCACGAACGCAGAGCCTTGATGATAAGTACAAGGAGGATGTTTCCAAGGCGCTGGAAAGGTATCAAATTCTTCGCGATTTGGACATCTTCGTGTTGGACAATTCCATCCGAGAGAGCACGGTTGGGCAACTACGGGGCCACACCCTCGAAAGTAAGTGGCAGATCTACGACGAAGTTAAGAAGTGCGGCTTTAAGAACACCATCGTTGCCTCCTTCTCGCACATGACTCGAGTGGACGATGTGTTTATCATGCAACTGAAAGAAAGAGGAGAGGACCCAGACGGTCTGTGGGCATTCTCTGAGATCACTGAAGGTACATGAACATATCTAAGAGTGTTTATTCTACCTCTGTTGTGGTCCCATCTTTGAACCATCATCCATTTTTGGTTTCGATGAAAAAGAAACCTATTCGGTCATTATGGCGTATGTGTGTATGTATGTGTGTATGTGTGTGTGTGTGTTTGTGACGCTTAGCTTGTGTGCACGATATCTCAAGAAGGGAAAATCCGACAGTTCTCAAACTTGGTACATTGATGCCCCATATTGGGAGGAAGGAGTCTATTGTTTTTGGTGGGGGTCAAAGGTCATCTGGGGTCACCGGGGGTCAAACCCTGAAATCCTGTGTGCATGATATCTCAAGGTAGGAAGCTTGGATGAATTTCATATTTAGTACATAGATGCATAATGGTAAGAGGGAGAAGTCTATTGTTTTTGGTGGGGGTCAGTGGTCATCTGGGGTCACTGGGGGTCAAACCCTGAAATCCTATGTGCATGATATCTGGAGGTAGGAAGCTTGGATGAATTTCATACTTAGTATGTAGATGCGTTATGGTATTAGAAAGAACGCTATTATTTTTGGGTGGGGGTCAGTGGTCATCTGGGGTCATCGAGGGTCACACCTGAAAATCCTGTGTGCATGATATCTCAAGGTAGGGAGCTTGCATGAATTTCATACTTAGTATGTAGATGCGGTGTGGTAAGGGGAAGAAGCCTATTGTTTTTGGTGGGGTCAAAGGTCATCTGGGGTCACAGAGGGTCAAACTCTGAAAATCTTGTTTGCACGATATCTCAAGAAGAGATGAATTTCATACTTAGTATGTAGATGCGTTGTGGTAAGAGGAAGAAGCCTATTGTTTTTGGTGGGGGTCAAGAGTCATCTGGGGTCACCGGGGGTCAAACTCTGAAAATCTTGTTACCACGATATCTCAAGATACAGTAAAAAGCTTGGATGAATTTCATACTTAGTATGTAGATGCGTTGGGGTAAGAGGAAGAAGCCTATTGTTTTGTTGGGGGTCAGTTCTTCTGGGGTCACCGGGGGTCAAACTCTGAAAATCTTGTGTGCACAATATCTCAAGAACAGAAACTTTGACAGTTCTCAAACTTGGTACATAGATGCCTCATATTAAGAGGAAGAACCTTATTGTTTTTGGTTGGCGGTCAAACGTCATCTGGGGTCAACAGGGGTCAACAGGGGTCAAAATCTCAAAATCTTGTTAGCACGATATCTTGAAGTAGGAAGCTTGGATGAATTTCATACTCAGTATGTAGATGCATTATGGTAAGCTGAAGAAGCCTATTGTTTTTGGTGGGGGTCAAAGGTCATCTGGGGTCACAGGGGGTCAAACCCTGAAAACCTTGTGTGCACAATATCTCAAGAAGGGAAACTTTGACAGTTCTCAAACATGGTACATAAATATTCCATATTAAGAGGAAGAAGCCTATTGTTTTTGGTGGGGGTCAAAGGTCATCTGGGATCACCGGCGGTCAAACTCTGAAAATCTTGTTGACATAATATCTTAAGGTAGGAAGCTTGGATGAATTTCATACTTAGTATGTAGATACGTTGTGGTAAGAGGAAGAATCCTATTGTTTTGGTGGGGGTCAAGAGTCATCTGGGGTGACCGTGGGTCAAACTCTGAACATCTTGTTAACACGATATCTCAAGATAGAAAGCTTGGATGAATTTCATACTTAGTATGTAGATGCGTTATGGTATTAGGAAGAAGCAAAGAAGGGTCAAACTCTGAAAATCTTGTGTGCACAATATCTCAAGAACAGAAACTTTGACAGTTCTCAAACTTGGTACATAGATGCCTCATATTAAGAGGAAGAACCTTATTGTTTTTGGTTGGCGGTCAAACGTCATCTGGGGTCAACAGGAGTCAAACTCTCAAAATCTTGTTAACACGATATCTTAAGGTAGGAAGCTTGGATGAATTTCATACTTAGTATGTAGATGCGTTGTGGTAAGAGGAAGAAGCCTATTGTTTTTG
>WURT03000010.1:870739-885120 GCA_009936505.3 Holothuria glaberrima | reverse complement strand
CATTGACATGCGTCCTCCAGTTACACGGCTCAGTGCTAGCGATGAGATAAGCAACTCTGTGGATTGCCCTCTTGTTTAAAATTTGAATAACAAAGCTACACTACCATATGCCAGTCTCTATTAGTACACTTGGTTTAAAGCATATATAGCGAATAAAAGCACATAGCCATAATGGCTTATCATTTACTAAAGGACCATTTATATACATACTGTATCACAGCAAAGGTCATGGGTAATTAATTTATGCTTACCCTCAATGAAACTCCGCACTAGCTCAATAAACTAAAAATTAAATAATATGCATTAACATTTTCCTCTAAACTTCAAATTTCATACAGTAAAAAATGTTTCTTTAACCAGGCAATTAACAACATGTTAAGATAACTGGACATGCAATGAGTGCAATTTTTATGACCAAGGAAAACCCTCTACAGCCTGTTCAACTCAAAAATGGCAAACACATTATGCATATGTTACATAAAAGAAAGGACTTGATCATTCTCTTAAATGTTCATACTGCATTTTGCTATAACTCAGGCAACATTACTCATTCCTCTGAAATAGTACTGTAATTATAATTGTTAAATGGTCAAACACTGACCTAAGCTGACATTGCATATTCTTTCAAGAAAGTCTTTTATGTTACAGAATACATTTTGATAAATCCATGTCAATAACCTGCTATAATATCTCAGAATGCTAGCATATTGCAATAGGAAGAAAAACAAACACAGAATTACCAAGACCTACATGAGAAAGTTGCCCAGATCCTGGAAATTGTAGGCAGTATAGCATCCCATTAGGCTACATAAAGTAATCAAGTTGTTCAAACACAATTGAAAAAATATGTAGCAATTTTGTATGCTGGCTATGTAAAACTGGACATCTCCATGCAGCAGCAGCATTTTGGAAAGGAGATAAATTTTAGCAAATCCAAACTATAAGAAAGCCATAAGTGTTGGTAGGACTATGGTTACCATACTGACAGCTATGGATACCATACTGAAAACATTTGAATACACTGTTATACTCCAGAGGATTGTGGTAGAGATTAGAAATGTTAAGGGATCCCCATTTACACCTTGGCAAAGCCTATTGTATGACCATATAGGTGTAGAGGTCTTACACTGACATCATCAATGAAGAGCATTGTATAGTCTATGTATGTATTAATAAATATGTAAACACTCAGACACTGTTCAAACATCAGTTACTGCCATCCAACAAACAAAAATGTTACATGGCTAACCTCTGTAACTCATCTGTTTCATGCACCAGAAAGAATAACTTATGATGAAACTTACTTTGGTTATTTCAGAAGTGAATATCTTGAATTTGTGTTGATAAATAACAAAGAAAGGATTGCACGTTCCATTGCTCATCATTGGTATTGTTTCGAGTTGGACCCGTTGGAGGAGGATAGTCTGTGATGTGTAGGTCAGACTATGGCGTAGCAAGGCTCCATAGTACTGAACATACCTGCGCTGACTAGGTATTGTTACTCCCTGTGGAAATAACCATGACACTGTCATTAATGGGACTTATTTTTATTATCCTCAAATCAATATATGATCAGAATATTTAATGTTTCAATAAAACAGTACACTAGGCACCTAAGTTTGCACCTCATTCAAAATTTGTTTTAATGCACTTTCTAAAGTATAACACTTCCTCTTGCTATCTACAATCATTTACCGAGAATGATAATCAGAAAACATAGCAATGTACAACAAGTTAATCTCTTTCTTACCTTTCCATCTTTTGTTCTCATTTCTCCATAGTACTCCATTGCATCTGAACTTGTCTCACAAGTCTTTTGATGTAACAATAGAGCACATATCATTACTCCAGTGCGGCCCTGTTTAAAAGAAATATTACTTCTGTTATAGGACAGGACTTTCTATGAATCTTAAATCACCTTGGTAGTGTAAGTTCAATCCTTCTTTTACACTTCCCTAGAACCCTTTGTACCACATCTATGTACCTTCTTATTCATATATCTAACCTTAACCATGATTCATCTTTCTCAATGATGCTGAATCCCATCACAACTCTTGGAGAAAAGAACACAATATAACAACCATCAAGACCAACTCTAACAGTTTTGACTGTGATACATCATAAGAGCACTTTAAACCTGAACACAGATTTTTTACTTATGTCCAAGCCTGTAGTTTCAATTGTAAGGATTGCTTTTCTGACATGCACAACAGGTATGACAAATTAATTCTGCATTGAACAACAGTGGGTGAGCATAATATATTTGCACATTTACCAACAGCTATGTAGCAAGAATAAACTATCTGTCCCTCTGCAACAGGTACAACTTTCCAAGTTTTAAAGAAAATAAACAAGACCTTCTTATAGTGTAGAGATAATATCAGCTTAGCACGCAACCAACAATAGCCTTCCTTTTAAGATGTAATTTACAAGACTTCGCACTTCCATTAGGGAAGAAGCTCAGTAGTATTAAATTCATGAACACTGACAAAGAGGAAATGCTTTTGAAAACATTCCAATGGCAAATATGTTACAAAAGGTGCCATTTTTTGCTACATAAGTGAGATAAACATTTTAAAATCTGAATATTGGGAAATATGACAAAATGTACCATGCTGGTTGCCAGCCTACCACTTCCATATTTTTCAATAAAAGGAAGTTAAATTTTGATATGTGAAGATCCTGCTACAAATATGCGGCATACAGATGCTACTTGTCTATGTTCTTCGACATGCTGGGCAGAGTGGAGAAGACTGGAGGTTTCACTTCCAGATATACTAAGCATATTAAGTTGCATATGAGAAAATTCAGAGAACTGAGTTGCTTTTGAATAAGTCAGTGTAACCGTAAGTTCTCTAAAGCTAATACAAACATAACTGTTAAAAGATCTTAACAGTTCAGTGATAGGATGAGGCCTAGTAGCATACTGTAGTGTAGGCTGAATTACAGTCTCAACTAGTACCTGTAGCCATGTTAGATAATGTGCAAAAAATAAAAGCATACATGAGGGGAAAGTGTCCTTAGCTCAACTGAAAAAAGTTGAATCACTCAAGCAGAAAAAAGGAAATCTTGAAAGCCACAGTGGTTATTGTGTTCAGATTCATGGAAGAATGCTGTCACACTGGCTCCATTGTGCTGGTCACTAGACATTTCCTAAGTGGCTTCATCGGTGAATGCACACACACAATACTCTAGTGAACTTGGCTTAATCCAAGGTACCCGCCGTACGCCTGCTATGACGGGAAGAAATCTTGTAAGTAGCTACGGGCTTTTTTCCCAGCATGCAACAAAAGTGCCTAAGCTTTACCTACATACTATAAACATTCTCATTTACATTTTTCCTAGGCCTGCTCACAATCTAATACTTTCATTCATAATATTGCCTCACCTATAGTAGTTACACATAGGTATTCCCACATGTTCACCCACATTTATGTTGGTTGTCATACAGGTACACCATACTGTAGTAATGATGGAACATGGTTCATTGATTATTAAATTACAAGTGTAGCTCCTAGCTGTGATAGTTTTTGGATAAAACTAACACTGGTTTACCTTGATTTTTTTTTTCAGTAAAATTAATTGACTCTAACTGGGTTTTTCTGAAGTTTTTTTTGCAAAAGTTGAGTCTATATTGAAGAACCTGTTCTTCAGGAGGGGAAAGTAAACTATCAGGGCCACTGGTCGCCATCACAGATTACACACTTTATTCTACCCACTGAGGCTCCTCAACAAAATTTGAAAATCTCTGCCACATTTGGACCAGCCTTCCATGAGGGAAGTGCCATGATCTCTTCCTGCCCCCAACCTCCTCCCACCCCACCTGGCACCACTCCAGATGAAAATCTCAACATTTACTACTAAATACAAATAAGGTATGAGTAATTGTAGTTGCCCTTACAATCCATTCAGGGCTTCCATACGTACTTGTTTACAAGTCCGGAACTTTCTAGTGTATGTTGAAAATCCTAAGTTTATCTCCCATCCATGTTATAATTTTCATGCAATTTTGCGCAGTTATGGTAATGTATAGAGGAATATACGGTGCTTGCTCCAAACAATACTTGATCACTCAAGCATTCTTCTCTGCCCACACTTATCTCACAAACTCTCTCCCCAGAACTTGATTTTTCATCCATTTCCATAACAGATCTTCTTTTTATACAGTCTGCTTCATTTGACATGCATAACACCAGGGGAGTACTGGCCCATCAGGATACTGGGATACTTCCCACGGGGGCCCACCCATTTGGGGCCTCTTTCATCATATACCATAAGTCTATACAGCGATTTTGTGAGCTGAATCAACTAATAACCTTGGTGATCTATAGTTTTGGGGCCCCTTTGGCAGGGCCCCCAGGATAAAGGAAATGTGGACAGCACCCCCAAAAAGTGCTATTTTGGGCGATACTACATGCCCAAACTATGAAATTATTACTCGCACATTGACACAGCTATGGACACACTTTTTTCGCTAGCTGATTCTGCTCGAGAAAAGCCGTTGTAGACATTCTGCATTTGCGCGCTCTTCCCTAAAAGAGAGCATGACTTGAAACTTGCATAAACTGCTTTACCAGCTGTTACAGGATTCTGTACTGGTATGGACTCCATGCAACTGCCTACACATCTCTTTTCAAAGTCCAGAATTATTTGTTAACCCTTTTGATCATTCTCTCAGGTGAGATGGGAAAAAGATTTCAGCAAACCGTGAGGAAAATCTGGAAGCATTTATGCAAATGAGTATCGAAAAGATCTTTTTGAGGGCATTTTAGTTGGGCCAGTG
The DNA here is from genome assembly GCA_009936505.3 of Holothuria glaberrima. Classification (NCBI taxonomy): domain Eukaryota; kingdom Metazoa; phylum Echinodermata; class Holothuroidea; order Aspidochirotida; family Holothuriidae; genus Holothuria; species Holothuria glaberrima. The sequence goes on along the minus strand of WURT03000010.1, from coordinate 880,337 downwards.
AGATGCAACCAGTGGCACCAGCACGGGGCAGAATAGGATGGGGCATGTTCACCCAATAGATTTCCAAAAATTTTACCGAAAATGAGCAACAAAGGCGTTTAAGATATAGATTTCTGCAGGAGTTAGGGGGAGTTTTGTTTCTGACTGAACGATGAATAAATTTTAATCAATTTTTATCACATGCTGCTCTCAAACTATCAAAATTCTCACAAATCCTTCATCAACGTATCAAAAGTTTCACGCACGTGCAGCCTCACTGCGTGGCTGTGTTTACTATCAATACCATCTCAAATATATTCTCATAATTGGCGAGAGTTTTACGATTACACCGATTGTTTGTGTGCAAAGGAATCATTATGGAGGAGCAGAGCATAGCAACAACGTAAATTATTGGGAATAAGGGAAAGACAAACTTCATGAAAATTAAAAGCTTATACCAATAACTGGACAGAAGACTCATCCTCTAATTTGTGGATATATTTTGTTAGGAATTTGATGTTTCTCAGTGCAATGTCTGCCCACAATTTTTCTTTTTGAAATGCTTTTAAACCCAATATTCAGGCACGCTTCATTCGCATTCGTCGCAATATACAGACTCCATATCTAACAGCCATTATTGGGGCAATAGAACAATATTTGACCAACGCACTTTAACAACAAAAGTATACATTCGACCTTTGCAAGGACTCCACATCAGTAGGGAATCTTAGAGCAATGTAATATCATGAGTAGCATACACAGCATATTTGACAAAGATACCTGCATTTTGCGTTTAAGCTACCTTATACTTAAACAAGATTTTTTCGAGGGGAAGGGTGAAAAAGTTCGTAAAAGTTCTCTTTGAAAATTTTCTTATATATAGTCAGTTCGAAAATTTGTCGAAGATATCACCATTTTGCCATCTTACATGACCAAAATTTCTTAGATCTATCCCCAGGGCAGCAAATGCACAAGGTGAAAAAGGAAAGATGCAAGCTACCCTCATGCCAATATGCCCATTTATATCGTCTTTCTGGGTGTATCAGGGTGGTCTTAAAGGATCACCTTTTATAGTCCCCCTCCACTTAGTCAACAAACCTTTCCTTTACAGTCACTCAAAAGTAGGTATTCTCATAATTGTGAAAGTTTTCTTACATATGGTCAGTTTGAAAATTTGTCAAAGATATCACCATTTTGCGTCTAAGCCATCTAACATGACCAAAAATTTCTTAGATCCTTCCCCAGGGCAGCACCTGCACAAGGTGGAAAAGGAAAGATTCCCTCCGGATGCAAGCTACCCCCATGCCAATATGCCCATATATACTCTTTCTGGGTGTATCGGGGTGGTCTTAAAGCATCACCTTCTACAGTCCCCCACCCCATCATCATCTTCTGGAGGCGCCACTGGCTGCCATTGTATGCTTATTGCGTTTTTGGTATAGCTTTAATTCCGTGCGTCGGGGGCCCCCCATGGGTCAAATTTCCCGAAAGAAATTTCCTGCCCAGTCAGCCCCTGCATAACATCTTTTAGGCAGCAGATTCAATACCATTCACTCAAGTCACTCAAATTTATGCTCAACTAAGCAAAACTGTCATCTCATTTGTACTGAAGATGTCAAACTATTCCAACATTTCAATTCACACCCTTACCTTCCCGGCCTTACAATGAATTGCAGCTACATTTTTTTCATCCTTTTTCAGCCAGCTATCAACATCTTCACAGAATGGTCGAATAATCTCCATTCTTGGAGGGTTGTGATCATCAAATGGATAACATGCTACTCTATTATAAAACTTGGATCCATCATAATTTCTTTCTGAGCATCTGCAAAATGTAAGCCAAGATTTGAAATCAAATTTTAACAGTTTGTAGGCTATAGTGAGATTTAAAATTAAGTACACACACTGACAGGCTACCAACATGCCTCTCTTCCATGTTTAATGCACACTCAAACACATTTGCATACAAGTTTTTCAGAGTTTGACCTGAAAACCCAGATGACCTCTACCAAAAACAAGAGGGTTCTTTCTCTTGATATATTGTATGTACTTGCTAAGTATGAAAACTTGAGCACCAGTGGTGCAGTAGCTCAAACTGAACCAGGGGTGAAAGTTACACTAACTTTTAAAAAGCTAGTTCAAAAGTAATAGATGGATTGAGGTGTCAGTGATCATAATACAAGATCCTAGTTTGTAAAAAGGTAGTTGTAATATTTGGACAATTTTTTTGCAAGTTTTTCATAAAATAGCCCACAGGGCCCAAATGCAAAACTGGAACCCAAATTCCTGTACAACTTGAATGGCCAATGACCCAAGGAACCTTGTTTCCATGTTTCAAAAAAATCCATGCCCATGAATTTTTCCTAAAATGGCCCTTAGGGTCCAAATGGGACCCTGGACCCCAAATTCCTGTACACCCCAATGGCCCATGACCCAAGGAACACTGTGTCTAAGTTTCAATTCATCAAAGTATGTAAGAGATACATTTGCCTATTTTCATAAAAAGGCCCATAGGGCCCAAATGGGACCCTGGACTTAAAATTCCTGTACAACTTAAGTGGCCAATGGCCCAAGGAACCTTGAGTCCAAGTTGCAAGAAAATTTGTCAAAGCATGTAGGAGGAGATACATTTGCCAATTTTTCATAAAATGGCCCATAGGGCCTAAATGGGACCCTGGACCCCAAATTCCTGCACAATCCCAATGTCCCATGACCCAAGGAAAATTGTGCCCAAGTTTCAAGAAAATCCATCAAAGCATGGTAGGAGGAGATGCATTTTGAACAATTGTGGACAGAGTTATGGCAGCACATCATTTTTCAACATGAACACTCCCCTCTGTCCTTTTAGACCTACATCACCACATGCACCTACAGAAATTGTTCATAAACTGCCCAGAAGAACCTGAATACTGTGTGTGTGTGTAGTGCTGTCATTTGACCTCTTGACTTTAAGTCATGCACACCCCATGCTCTGACAATGCAAACACAATGAAAATTCCCCAATGGAAATACCCATTAAGCAGCTCCCTTTACACTAACCTGAACAACCTCACGGGATTGACATCTTGTACACAGACAGTTTTAAAAAGAGTGCAGTATAAAGAAAAATAGGTAGTAAACTGATTTTGTGAGACTGATAAAAATAGAGAGGTGCACAAAATTGGTTAGAAAGGTATCAGAACTATTCTTCATCCAAAATTGGAGAAGTAATTTGTAATCTGCACATGCCAGTCATCCTTCTGAGCAATTTTGAAGATAATTTTGTAATGCATCTAGGAGAAAATAGAATTTAAATATATTTACCATTATGGCCTCAAACGACCCTTGGATGACCTTTGACCTTCATTTTTACACCCTGCTGGCAGCCCTTTAAAAGTCAATTCACTACACGTTTGGTAAATATAGGACTCACAGGCACAAAGCAATACCACATAAAAGATATTTCCACCTTTTGACCTCTAATGACTTCGTATGACCTTAGATAAAAAATCTGTGTACAACCCTACAGAACCACTATGTAAGAAATATTATGACCATCTTTCAAGAACATACAGCGTTATTTGTGGGAGGAGATACATTTTGAAGATACTCACATAACAGCCTTTAATGACCCCTTAAAAACCTTTGACCTCAACTTCTTGAACATGACAGGTAGCCTAATGTTCAACAACCAATGTTTCAGAGTTTCCTTAAAATCCAAGGACAAATGTGCGCATGAGAGCATTAAAGGCAGGCAATTGTGGGTAGAGCATTAAAGGCAGGCAATTGTGGGTAGGTGGGGTGGGAAGATGGGTAGGTAGGTAGACAGGGACAGTGGCAGATCATAATAGCTCAAACAGCTCTTCGAGCTGGTTTGAGCTAAATACAATCTTCCTATCTTGAGATATTGAGTTAAAAGAATGAGCTTAGCTTTAATCTAGTTTTGACACAGCCCTGGGTAATTTTTCTTAGCATTCTTATGAAATTTGCATTGAAATTAGATGAGCGGTTCTCAAGATAAAAGCAGTAAGAGTTGTGACATTTTCAACACAAAGTGAATTTGAAGCAAGCACATATGATAACCTCACATTAATGCGCACTCTTTTGCTTTTCCTTGAGCTTTGTAACCAACTTTCTACAAAGCATTCTCATCAGTGTGAGGAAGTAATATAACCCTTACTTGCCTCAAGCACAATTTGTGTCACAAATTTAGTAACTTCATTTGCTGATATCTCAATTGAATTGAAGTTTCACCAAACTGCATAGAGCAGTTTCTCTTTCACATATTAAAATTAATTTTTTGCTTAAGACCTTCCTTTAAACCAGATTTTCAGAGTTTGACCTTTGATGACCCTAGATGACATTTGAAATTTACCAAAAGCAAAAGGTACCTTTCTCTTGACATAATGGACCCACATGCTACATATGAAGAGTATCTATGTTTTCTGGTGATCAAATATGACCTTTGAATTCCATCAAAAGCAATAAGGTTCTTCCTCTTGACAAAAATGCATTTACATGCTACATATGATGAGTACCCATATTTCCTATCTTGAGATAGTGTCAATAAAATTTTCAGGGTTTGACCTCTGGTGACTCAATATGACCTCTGACCTTCATCAAAAACAATAGGGTTCTTCTTTGTGACATAATGCATGTACATGCTAAGTATGAAGAGTATCTATGTTTCCTATCTTGAAATATTGTGTTAACAAGGTATTTAGAGTTTGACCTCTGGTGACTCCAGATGACATTTGACTGCCACTAAAGGCAACAGAGTTCTACCTCTTAACACAAGGCATCCATTAAGTGTAACTACTGGATTTTCCCTTCTTGAGATATTGTGTCAATGAGCTGAGCATCCCAAAACATACAAACATACACACTAATACCATCATGAATGCATAGGTTTCTCTTTTCATTAAAACCAACAGAATAACATATCAGAGAAAAAAATGTATAAACCATGAATCTCTAAGACACAGATGGCTGACCTTGTCAGTTAATGGTTAGCACTAGAGTTCAAAGGTTGCAAGTTCCATGTGACCATCCAAAATGCAAGAGTAGCTTACTACTTAATATTTATCTTGATGAAGGGGATTAGTTGTTGCCTACCATGAAGGAAACACCATTGTAACTTACAGGCATACTTAGGAGAACCAGAAAGCCCAAAGGCTTAGTGATTCCTTGCCATAGAAAATGTTGGGATTTTCTTGGGAAGTTTTGCTTTTCAACCTTTAAAGACCACAGGTGACCTTTGACCTCCCCAAAACAAAAAGGTTCTTCCTCCAACTCTAAAGCATCCATGTACCACAAATGAAATCTATCCAGGCTTTCTACATTGAGAAATTGTGTTAAGAAGATTCTCACACTTTAACCCCAGATGACCTTTGACTACACCGAAACAATAGGGTTCATCTTCTTAACATAACACATCCACAAACTACATATGATATCTTTCCATGCTTCCTACCTTGAGATATCATGTTTACAAAGTGTTCTGCTTTTGACCTCTAGTGACCTCAAATGACCTTTGACCTCCACCAAAAACAATAGGGTTCTCCCTCTCAACATACAAAATCTATGTACCAAACATGAAGTGTCAGTCATTGCTACCTTGAGATAAAAGTGTTTACAAGCCATTTACAAGGTTTTTGCAGTTTAACCTCTGGTGACCTCAAATGACCTTTGACCTCCACCAAAAACAACAGGGTTCTTCTTCTTAACATGACAAATCTATATACCAAATATGAAAATTGTCGGTCATTCCTATGTTGAGATATCGTGTTTACAAGGTTTTCGGCTTTTGAGCTCTGGTGACCCCGAATGACCTTTGACCTCCACCAAAAACAATAGGGTTTTTCTTCTTAACATGACAAATCTATATACCAAATATAAAGTCTCGGTCATTCCTATCTTGAAATACCGTGTTTTCAAGGTTTTGGGCTTTTGAGCTCTGGTGACCTCAGCTCCTAGCACTAGGAAATATCAAGGTGCATGAATACACTGCACGAGGTCTGTATGCAAATGTTTCTGATGACATGTTGTGTTGTAAGCCCTCCACTAGATAATACTGCAAAAGCTTTGAAAAAGCAAGCAAACACTTATGAGTGACACACTGTATACTGCAATTGTGCCACTGTCCAACATGACTGCTGCAATTTACAGAAAGGCACGATAAGGATATACTGGAGTACTAACCACACTTTACTTGTGGAATCTTTATCCTAATACTACTCATTAATGTACTTTGTAACAGAAATTTTTTGTGATGTTGATAATAAATTGTTTACAGAGCTCCTGAAAATTTGCTCACACTTTTCATCAGAATGTTGCCTCAGCATTGCAATTAAAAGTGTACCTTAAATCAAAATATGTATACAAGCTTGACAAATGAATCCAAATGGTCCAACTTCCATCCCCACTAGACATTCCTGAGTTGAGATAGTAAAAGCTGAAGCTTATCCACTCAATTTGAAATGGTAGGTGGACACAATAATTTGTGATGACATTCTTGTACAACTAAAATAACTGTCTTTGTCTCCAATTTTTCAGTTTTTCGAAAGCCACTGCACCTTGTGCCACCTTAGTTATCACTAACTATAAGGTGATTTATAACTATACAAGCCCTCTCCATATCAGAGAAAAAATGTAACCATGTATCTCAAGATGTAACATAGATGTAATGAAACATAGATGTTGTAACATGCTTTTCCAAAACTCAGCAATTTTTCTAGGTCATGTAAACCTTTTAATTTCATGAGGAAACAAAAGTAGGGAATCTGAGTTGTGCAAGAAGGACATCACATATTAGCATGCAATTGACAATTTCAGATTAAGTGAATAAATTTCAACATTTTACAACTAAGCATAAAAGATATGCTCTTGTAATTTTAGACTAGGTACACTTTAATGAAACCATGTATTTTGGGACTTTTGATTTAACTTATTAGACTCACAAGTTATAAACCTTGTAATGATCCTTGTGGTGTTCATCAAGAAACCTGTAACGAAAAGGAAATGAGTAATAGAGTAAGAATACTACAATCATATACTAGGCTTTAAACAAGACAAACTGAGAACGGCTCTCTTTTTGGTGCAAAAACATTCTTACCAGTTTCCCATCAAGTATTGCCCTCCCCACAAGCATTTATTATCAACACAACATAAGAACTACAAAGAAATATTTGTCACATGACTCAGGGCTTTGTTCATGCCTTTGAGTCATTTTGACTAGTGCAACATTTATTTTAGGAACTTCTAAATTCACTCATAGCAAAGTTAAAGCGAATTCAAAATGCTGCTGTTAAGTTTATTTGCATGTTCCTGAGTTGCTGCTCGATTTTCCAGTTCTTCACTGGGCTTCCAATTTCTTATTACATCTCTGTAATTTTTAACTTTTTTTGCATTAACATTTAAGGTAATTTGTAGCAATGCTCCAGACTAAATGTGTGTTCTTGTCACATTATCTGAACTATGTTGTTATTCATTACATAATGACAGCTTTATTCTCTTAACACCACCATGAGGTAAATCACTGTGTATGTTAGGTGCTAGTTTTTCATCTAATTCTACAGACTTTTGGATTACCCTGCCACCCAGTATTGGCAGTACTTCTTCACTTGACTCAAAATTTTAAATTTAAAATTACAACTTATCTTTTGTAATGTGCCTTGGTTAACTAGCCAGATGATTCTTTATACTTTTTTTTTTTTGTATTTTTTTATTTTTGTACCTGTCTTAACTTTCAGCTTCTTGTTATTACTTGACTTTTTTGGTTTAATAGGTAATGTTTTGTTTCATGAATTTCCTTCTTATGTTTTGGGTCAGTCTGTCTTTGTGTTCAGGCTTTTAGTTTTTGGTAATGTTATAAATGGTAATGTTCCTTTGACCAATTTTATGCAAACAGAGCACACTAAATCCTCATATTATCAGTATTAATCCCACAGCACTCTGACAGCCTTGTGCAGACATGGTAGCTGGTAGTGTCCACATAGTATCCAGGGAGAATAAACTCACAGTAGAAAAGTTGCAGTAGCCAAGGTGTTTATCTTTTTATTTCTATTTTTTTATTCTTTTTTTTCCTGAACTTTTTCGGATTTTAATATTTCATGAAATCTAAGATATACTGTCTTCCTATACGTGCAAGGAACCAAAACAGGATTTCACTTAATACAGATATTGTGCAAAAATCTCCACTTAATTTGAAACAACAAAGAGATGCAGTCACAATTTCAATGGCATTTCTTTTGCCTCAACCTCAGATGTCCTACTACAGTTTCTGCCTAAGTGTAAAGTTTTTTATTATGATGTCATACTAGCACACACAGTGCCAATATTGACTGTTACAAGACACTGCAGTTTCACCAGTGAAATATTTTACTGCACAACTCAAAACTTACCTGACAACAGACTCCATGTCATTTCTGTACATACTCTCTAACCTTTCAGCTGGGAATCCCATGGCAATTATCCTATGAGAAATATCTGATTCAATCTTAGTTAAGGGTTAACAAACAATACTCATAAATGTATGCATCACCAGCAACAGTTAATATCTGAAATAATTCTTCATTTTGCTATGTATTACATTGCGACCTACTTAAGTTTTCAGAAAGAATACATGCGACAAAATGGAAACACTTTTCAGAAAGTGTGAAAAAAAGCAACTGCCTTTTAATGGCCTTTAGCATTTTAATTCACTGCTTTTGTTTGGCATTAATTTAGAAAACACACAAAACTCTGCTATAGCAAATTAAGTCTATACAAAAACCAAAGCAGCTTAAGTAATACCATCACAACTTCCAACAAGTAAAATACTGGTCTCTGTGATCCATTCCTTCCAAAAATTATTTATATATACCTCATTTACATATATTTACCTCATTTGCATATACCTCGAACGAAGTGGGGATAGAACCTAATTAGGACTAGCTAAGTAAACTGCAAACATCATTCTGAGCTTACTTAATACTGTATCAAACAAAGTTTTTTTTTTTTTTATTCTGCAACCATATCTTTGTAAAGGCTGGTACCTGCCTAAAAATGTTTAGAGGCCTACTGTTCTCAGTGCTCTCTCTCTCCTACATGAACACTATACAGTACGGTGGTGTGAAAAATGCACAACCACAGATGAAAAGGGCACTTAAATGAGCACTTTATAATCTTTCATAATAGAGTTGATATATAATCAAGCAGTAAGTTGAACACTTGCTGTAAGGACTGATATTCTAACAACAGACTTTGGTTCACATTTGTAATATAGTGCATTCAGGTGTGACTACACATTGTGAGATTTGCTACTGAATTTCACTTTTGTTTTACTGGATCAAAGCAACTTCTGATGTCTGATCATACATAAAAAAAACATATCACAACCTTCCACTAGCCAATTGTACTTCATAGAGTACTGATAATTTTCTCATTTTACACAAATGAGCAAAATTTGAAGCATGACTCCCATGGCGGCTACCAGTACTAAAGTTGCGAGTTGCATCACAAGTATCTCATTTTGTGAAAGTTTTGACTATATATCAAATATCCTTGTGAACTACATGTAGGTTAACCAGAATGCAAAAATGCATTGAGGTTTTGATGAACTCATTTTGGTAGACTTAAGCTATATCCAGAACTACATAAG
>WURT03000010.1:834216-849402 GCA_009936505.3 Holothuria glaberrima | reverse complement strand
AGAAGTAGGCCTAGGGAAAAATTTATGAAAAAACAATCTCAAATAATTTGCTTTCTCCAAGGGAAATAGTTTCGCCACACGCGCAGCAACTAGCATAGTTCATTTAATACAATACCAGTCTGTTAAGTGTGTACAGTAACTGATAGGAAGTGGAGTTCATACAGCTCCGTACCTGTGATCTATGGCTGATTACACAAACATGGTGTTTACAACCACAGAACCCTCCGTTCGGAGGTGGATTGAAATTTTTAACACCGACCCCGAATAAACCCGCGTTCTCATGTCACTCGCGCTCAGGATAACACAGTGTTACCTCGAGCGCGGGGTACGTGAGACCGCACTGTTAGTTTTAGTGACAAATCTGTTGCATACTTTATAGCTTTCTTCTTCAACAACATCTTTCCTTTTCCTTTGTACAGAACAATCAAGGTATGAATTACCCACCTGGAATACCTGGAAACCCCACCCCGCCTCTCACCCCCAGTCCCAGTATCCCACCTTATATGTCACCCACGAGAGATGTCAAGCCTTTTCCAAGAGGAATGCCAGATGTTCCAAATAGTAAGTGTTTGATTTTCACCAAAATGAGTGCTTTCATTTTAAGAATAGAGGGAATAGGAGACCATATTGTATCCCCTGTGATTGTGCTGTCACCGTCAGTCACATTCTCATTGACTGTTATGAATACTCCCATATTCGCCAGAAGTACTACGCTGTGCCAGACCTGAAAACTTTATTTGAGCAGACAGATCCGTCCCTTATTTTAGGCTTTCTCAAGGAAAGTAAACTGTATAGAAATTTTTGACATGACTCCCGCATTTGCCTGGACCTTTTAGTAGAATTCGACCCCACCTTTTCCTAGTTAATTGTGCCCCAACATTGCACCTGTTTCTCTTCTAGATGACACTATATGACACAATCGTGTTGGTGTGTCGTAAAATCCCATCTAACTAACTAACTAACTTAAGAATAGATGGAGATGGAGGAGGAGGGGAAGGGGGGAGGGGACTTTTATCAGTTTACATGAACATACTGAAGAAATTTTTTCAGAGGATAATGGGAGGGGGTCAATGTGTGAACAGGATGCACAGAATGGGAAAGCATCAGTGTCAGATGAGGTTGTATGGATTTGTGTGGAACCAGTGTGGTATTCATGGGCTCCTTGAAAAGTTGATGGATGCCAGAGCTGGTAGTTCTGTTATCTTATGAGATTGATTTCAAGTAATACACAAACACCACTTATCCTTTTGTGTTAATGAAAAGTGAAGTGCAGGAAAAAACTATACATTTTTGTTGAAACATTTTATGTCTGTTTAAAAGAGTAACTTGTAATGTATCAAGAAATGATCGCAGGTATTAAATTGTATTAATTTGTCTTGATCTACAGCAGTGGATGAGCTTCGTATGACCTTTCCAGTCAGAGACGGTGTCGTTTTAGAACCTTTCAGACTAGAGCACAACTTAGCAGTCAGTAATCATGTCTTCCAACTGAGGCCCACAGTCCACCAAACACTTATGTGGAGGTAAGTGCTTACTACAAGCATGTCAAAGGTTTAATTCCAAGCCTGATGGTTCAAATGCAGGTTTGGGATTTAATTCCAGACATGAAGTCACACTCATCATTAAATAGTCTGAGAATAATGGCTGACATGAAAACACTGTCTCTGAGACATGGCAATCCCTTTGTTGCTGGTACTTGTAGGTAGTGTCTTGTACATAATGAGCAGGACATTATAGCGTAGATTAGCGTTGGAATGATTATAGGTATTCACCATAGGTATTAGCCGATATTCCCCATTCTCATCCTATAACGGTAAAATTTACCTGGAATTCCAACATTACCGAACCAATATTAGTCGTCCCATATGTCATGAAAATGGTACACTGTTTGAGTTTTTTTGTAATGTAAGTTCCAATATTTTATCATTAACATTAACATGTCACAACATTTCTTTGTGGTGTCCCACAGCCTATGGTTAATTGCCAAATGCTTATTTCCCAAACATTGGTGTCTAATCGGTATCAGCCGATATCGAGAACTGGAATATCAGTATTGTTAATATTAGCTGCTTTCAATATTGGTACATCACTAGCTAAGGTATGGTCATTCTTTGTAATACATGGTTACATCCTTGTGTCAGAGGGGAAAACTGTAAGAGACAAATAAATTTCCACTGTCACAGAGTAAGGCTATCAACCAGTTTTAGTATTTCCACTGATGGTAGCAACCTTATTTGCTGTTTTTCTGCCATGTTGCTATAAAAACTGCAGAGTAAACATGATGGAAAGGGTATTGGAGAATAAAAGTCAAGTTCGGGCGTCTCCAAGGATTTAGAAGACAAGTTATTTAAATGATGACATTAAGAGTAGTAGGTGCACTACAAAGTCTTAGTAATTGTGGATTTGGCCTCAGGCTGTAAGCTTGGAGGATTTTACATATATTGTTTTGTTTGAGTGACCTTTGTCTGACCTTACCATTCACTTCACTCTAGTAACTTTCATGTCAACACCCACCAGAATTTCCTAACTTCATTTTACCCTGCCATAAACTCTTTTCCTGTAAATGAAGGTGAGAAATAGCCATAAATTTTGGAAACTGTGAAAGGCACAGCAATCTTGAAAACTAAGGAAACACTTTGAAAGATTTGAAGGTTACACAGTCTACAGGAAAACTTAATTTTGTGTTGTCATCAGTTAAGGAAAGTAAGATTTTGCTTAATATAAGCAGTAAGGTGTAAGGCCTTGAAAAAGTGGGGAAGGGGTTGGGAAATTTTGAAAGGGCACTTTTTTAAAGGGAAATGTTCTTGTTTTGAGAGGGAGAATTCTTTGTATGCCAAGGTGCAACTTTTTTGGGACAAGATGGGGCAGTTTCTTCACCCCATCCCCTCCCCTACCCTGCTCTTACCCCTCTTATTTTAAAGTGTCATGTGGAGCCTTTTTCTTCATTAGTTGCATACCAACAAACTGATAATAACATTTCACAACAAAAGCTATGGTAAAAAGATGAAAGTACTCAGTGGAAAGAAAAAAATTATTCAAGATGTCTCAAAGTTGATCTTTACCTCCAGGAATATCATCAAATATTGTCATAAAAATGGGCAAAAGCCAAGCAAATGACATATTTCAGCCTTGATAGCAAAGAATGGTATCACTCTTGCATCCCTTTTCTTTATCCTTGACTGGGAGGATTGGGTAAGGAAAGGGTGTAGAGTTCTGGGAGGTGGGGCTTTCAAAGGCCAAACAACACAAACTATAGCTAACACACTTATTTCTCAAGTTTTCCCACTAGGGGGTTGTATTGAGGGGACGTGGCCAATTGGCAACCTTTCTGTTCATGGCAAGCAATTTCATTGCTTTGGCTAATTTATCATGCAATTCCTACAAGAATTATTCTTTTCACATTAAAGGGGAAATTGTCTCATTCCAGACATTTCCAATTCTCCCAACTAAGTTAGTTCAAGCCTCGCCCATAACTGTCTTAAGCTTCTCCTTATGCAGACACAAACATAGTTTATTGCTTAAGGCCATATCCTGGTGAGTATGCAAGGCCCTGAATGTGTAATCAAAACACTCTCTGTGCATACTGTGTAATATGAGCTGCTCTGCATCTTTTGAATTTTGCAACTCTGATGTCAATCAAAGAGTAGTCACCAACTGAGATTCTTGCTTACCCTCAACTAAAAGTCATACTTGGGGTGATGCAAATCCCTCTTTAAATCATTTTAGAGGACATTCATGCATGAGATGGAATGGTAATTACTGTATTTTTTTATTCTAGGTCTGACTTAGAGTTGCAATTTAAGTGTTACCATCACGAAGATCGTCAAATGCACACCAACTGGCCTGCTTCGGTACAGGTCAGTGTCAACGCCGAGCCACTGACGATAGAAAGAGGGGAACATAAGACTTCCCACAAACCTTTGTATCTCAAACGTGTTTGTCAGGCAGGCAGAAACACCATTCAAATAACTGTGACTGCCTGTTGTTGTGTAAGTAATCAACCCTTTTTTTTTTTCTTTTCTTATTCGAATTAAAGGGCATGCCCAACTTATACCAGCTACTAGCATCTACCATTATATATTTTTGCTGTGGCATTGTTTTTGTTTTTTCTGGGGAAGGGGGAGAGGAGGAATCATTTTATAGGGTGTGTGAAGTGTAAGAACCTGTCATTTTCACTCCGTACATTCATTGTGATATTCTTATAGTGCTTTCAAAGGAATGTTGTATAAAATTTGTCACAATGGTTTTTTTTTCTGCAGATAAAATTCATTGCTCTGATATTTTTAGCATATGTCACATGAGCATTTCATAAGTCAATTCTTTCAAGGTCACATTTTCTTGCTGGGGGTGGGGGGTGGGGCAATTTTGACTTATCAAGTATGTGTTAAAACCTCCCTCAGTGCCCTTGATGAATCAAACATTAAAGTTTATTAAAAAATAAATGAGTGAGTTATGTAAGTTTCAACAAAACAGATTCATGGTCCTGTACAGATCCCCGGGGGGGGGGGGGGGGGGGAGGAAAATTATCGCTTCTTAAAGTAGTGCCATAAATTCAACTTTGGGTTTCTGTTATACCCCTTAATAGTTAACCGCAATTGTAATTAGTTTCTTTTCGTGTCAACATGTTGATGCCCCCCACTTGGTTTTAGTTAGTGTGGTTTTGGAGTTTCAGTTTATTTTTGTTTTCCCTTCTCATTACAAAATTTATACAGATCGATTAATCATCAAATGTTACACAACAAACTTAACAACACATTAACAGAATAATATAACCGTAGTTAACTGGGCAAATCAATGATGAGATTATAGCAATGTAAGTACTAACAGTACCATTGGAGTGAGAAGGGAGAGGGACCAGAAGTAAGTTAGAAAACTTTTCTAGTCTGGTCCCAAGAAGTATGGAGTCTTTTTTTTTTTTTTTTTTAAGAAGACTTAGGATGTCATTCCCAGGGGTGAATATGAACCACTTGCGTTGACAACAGCAACAAATTTGACAGTCTCAAAAATGGGGAAAAAAGGTGGAACACACTCTGTAGGCTCAGACTCTGTTGTTCGTTTATGAAACAATTTGTAAAGGTATGTGGGAACATTAAAGACCTTACGTATATCAGCGTTCTAAGCAAATGGTGGTTACAAAGTGTGCATTTTGTAAAATAATTGTATTCTCCATACTTATGAAATGAGTGTTGCATTTGAGTTTCTAGAGGTGATTTTAATCAGTCAGTTTTTCTCATTTTTGTTTTCAGTCACATCTGTTTGTGTTACAACTTGTACACAGACCCACTCTGAAATCAGTATTATATGGCTTGCTTAGAAAGAGGTTATTACCTGCAGAACACTGCATCACCAAAAGTAAGTACCTCACAGCATGCAATAAGTAGGAGTGCAAAATTCCATGCTTTAGCAAAGTTTCTTTTTGGGGGAGGGGGAGATGTGTGAAGGTAGGGGAGGGGTGAAGAATGACAGGTGATGTCAAGTGATGATGTCAGGTGATCTCAGTTTAGGAGGAATAGTTATCCTTTTTCCAACATTAAATTTGCTATTTTCCAGTTATACATGTCTTAATCTGATTTTCTAGAACAAAACACATGCCATTGCTTCTTGTATTTTACAACTTGTCCCATCTGTGGGAAGGAGGAGTGAGAGGGGATATAACTGTTAACATTTTACTATAGATATATAACCTTAATTTAAAGTCTATGTTTTCATTATTTAATCTGCTTTTAAGGATTTTGTTGAAGTTACAGCTGCTAAGTCTTCGTATGTAGCATAGCGATCAGGGAAAGAAACATTGTATTGGATAGACAGAATAAAAGTTGAGATTGAGAAATTAGAGATTTAAGTGGGCGGGGGAGAGGAAAAAAAGATGATTAATTTATTTATGTGGCATGCAAGATTAGTTGTCTGTGAAGCCCATATGTCTTCTAATTTGACCATTGTCTAGTAACATCATTGGCCATGGTAGAAATGAAAATTTTTCTGTGTTGTTTGCCCTTAAAAATTCTTCTATTCAAATTTCAATTTTTTATCACACTTTTATGTCAACTGTCAAGATGTTTGCTTAAGCATACTTATGTCACACACCCAGATGATAACAATGACTCCTAGGCATTTTTGGAGGCAATAGAAGCTATAATGATATTTTTTTTTTACAGTAAAAAGAAATTTTGCAAGTGTGGCAGCTTCAAGCGGAGCACTTAATGGGGATGATGGCGTGGAACAGACAGCCATTAAAGTCTCCCTGAAATGTCCCATTACATTTAAGCCGATCCAGTTGCCGGCCAGAGGATCAGATTGCAAACACATCCAGTGTTTTGATCTGCAATCTTACCTACAGTTAAATTGTGAAAGAGGCTCTTGGAGGTGTCCTGTATGCACGTAAGTATGCCCCCTGGCATAACCTCCTCCCCTCAAAGCAATACATTTTCTTTGTCAATGAAAGAGTGAGCCAAACTTCCATGGGATGGGCTGAATTCAGACTTCAACAGAGTTCTTGGATTTTGTGGATTTAATACCTCTTTTACCTTAACTATTTTACAATCATTTCCCATAGACACCCCCCCCCCCCCCCACCTCATCCCTATCTCAATCATTCCTCACAAGTCCTTCCCATCAATCAAAGGAGACTCCATTTTAAAATAACATACCTTCAAATTGCATAATTTTAGATACAATGGGTTTGATGTCATTTTGACTAGTCCATGCTTATGGCACGTTCAGCCTTGTTTAAACAGTTGTCATAATTAAAATGTGTGTGGTTTTGTATTTGTTATCTTTTGTTTGGTACGAGTGGGCGGATTTCCCTCAGGGAAACTATAACACTACTATATTGGCTATAGGTATATAAACTTAAGTTGTTCAACCTAGTTGGATATAGCTAACTGTACATTTCTTTGTTCATAAGTAAATACATGTTACCATGTGCTTGGTAAAACCTATATTAGTGCAAATTGTCTTAAAAGAGTTACAAAACGTAGTTCAACTTTTTTACAGGATGTAAAATTTGAAGTGGAACCAGCAAATATTATCTCTCATATTATCTCGCAAAGAAAGGCAATATTTCTCATGAATTACATAAAAAAAAAGTTAAAACTAAAAACTAAAAAAAAAAAAAAGAGCTTATGATTGAATTTATCACATTTTCAGGAAAACTGCCTTGCTGGAAGGTTTAGAGGTGGACCAGTTTATGTGGGGAATCTTGACAGCAGTACAGTCTTCAGAGTTTGAGGAAGTGACAATAGACGCTACGGCCAGTTGGAAACCTGTCCCATTAAAACCTGATTATATTAAAGAAGAGGAATCAGGTACGTGAGCAAAGAAGACATAATGAATTGAAAATATTGCATGCAGTTAGGATAAAATTCTGCAATGAAATCCAACACTTTGTCATTATGACAATGTCGAGGTTATGTTTTAAGGCCTTCATTTATGTTAGGTAATCATATATTAAATTGATTTTGATTAAAGTTACAACTGAAAATAGGTGGCCATCTTCCAACGAGTGAAACAAAAATATATTATAAAGAAAATGATTTTTCTTTTTTTTTTTAACTTTTTATTGTTCCTTTTTTGCAGACCATCCCTGCAACAAGAGATTTAAAGCCATGTCTCCAAACAGCATGACGATGCCAGGCCTTCATACTTATGATCAACAGTTTGGTGGTCAAAGTAAGTAAGATCATTAAAAAGCTAAATGTTCTCATCCTGAGAAATATTCTACTCCTTCCTCACTCTGTCAAATGTAGAATAGACTTTATTATTCACAGTGGGGTAGAAGTATTCTTCTACAAATATGATTGTGTTACTAGTAAAAACTTTGTTAGTATGTGTCCTAATTGGGTTCAGAATATCCTTTAAATCAATACTGTCCAAGATCAGGTGAAACTTAATGAGTGCAGAGTTGTTTATTTCCAAGACAGTTTGCCCAGTTGCTCAGGTAGATTGTGGAAATGAGGGGAAAAGATTTCTGTTTACCCTGTTAAGAAAACCTCCAAGTAAAACATTCTAAAACCGAGAAAACGCAAGGAATACTCACGTACTTACGAGGAAAGATATCTGCTTTGGTGTCAAATTGTCTTGTATCTTTTATGTTCAAGTTTTCTGTTGATCAGGCTTTCTACCGGCCCTATAAATCCCTATTTTTTGCCAAATTTTTTTTTGGTTCCATATTTTCTCTTTTCCGGTATTTCCATGCTCGCGAGTCCGAGATTGCTGTGATCCCTGTTGTTGGCTTTTAATTACAATAGGTAGGCGGTAACAGTAACTGATACTACATAGGCAGTCACTTGTGTTAAAATTTGTTCAGCCTTAAGACTATTTTGACAGTTTTAATCAAGAGCATGGGGGGGGGCTGGGGCAACAGCCCCCAAGCAAAATTTGTGGGGGTGGAAGTATGCTTCAGCCCCACTTTCCAAGGAGGAAAACCACTTAATTGTCTCTTCTGAAAGAAATGTCAAATATTTGCCATAATTAAACTTAAAATTTGTCCAAAATGATGCCCCAAATTTCATCTAAGGACCCATAATTACCAAAAATTTTCCAAACGGGGAACCCTTATTTGTCTCTTCTGAAAGAAATGTCAAAAATTTGCAGTAATTTACCTTAAAATTTGTCCAAAATGATGCACCAAATTAAGGACCCTCAAATATCCAAAAATTTTCTAAAGGGGAGGGGGAGGGGAAACCCCTCCCCTTAGACCCCTCCCCCAGGACAGCAATCCATAACAAGGTTCAGTCCCTCCCCAGTCTCAGACAGCTTCCTATGCCTATGGTTTTAATTTGGCCTTTTATGGCTGTACATTTCCTTTTACATTTTTGAGATCCAGCAGGAAGTTTTTCCCTTTTCAGAGTTCTGGGAAAGTTCTTACTTTTTGTAGAAGAAGGAATTTTTTGTTAAGTATCTTGTTTTGCCACTTTTGGCATCTTACAAGGATTGATGCTTTTAGCAAATTGGCCGTGATAACTGTAGAACACTAGTTTTGAAAAACTTAAACACACAAGTGACTGCCTGCGTAGTATCAGATAGTGCTACCGCCTACCTATTTTAATAGATGGAAGCCCTATAAAACCCTATATTTGCCCTGCAAAACATCCCCCTATTTCCCCCTATAATATGCTTGCAGAGCAGTAGAAAGCCTGGTTGATTTTCTGGCTGTTTCAGCCTTTTGATACTCAGATATTGAAACATTTCTCATGTGTGGTGATATTATGGTATTCTTTTTTGAAATTTTAATTTACAGGACACAACCCCAACTTTCCGATGATGCCTGAAAATTTCAACCAAAATCAGCAACAGTCCAGTATGCCTCCAGTATCAGGGGCAGCAAACAGCTTCAGTGGCCCTCCTATCTCCCATTTTGAAGATAATATTGCCACAACTGATATGGTGCCTGTAGAGAAACAGTACAACCATGCCTTAGGGGTGAGTGGCTGTTCTTTCTTATTGCTATTGAATGGAATGACTAATAAAGAGTATTTGGTTCAGAAACACCAGGGTGGATGGCAACAGATTGCAAAGATCTTCTGTAGCTTGAATGGGATTACCTTAAATCAATTCCTAAACATTTGGAAGTTTTCAATTTTTTTTTCCTCTGGGGTGAAAAAACCATTTTCAGATTTGATTAAAGTGCTTTGTAACTAAATCCTGTAAGTCTTTACATATGATTACTTAAGTTTTCTCAATCCTGGATTGATCTGGAATATTCATGAAGTCTTTTCATATTTGAAGAGAGGAGTATCAAACCTTTATTTTGTCTCTTTTTGATGTTTTTCAGATGAATTTGCAGCATTCGAACATGCCCCACCCCAACTCCCACCCAGGAATGAGGCACCCTGGTCCACCTCACTCTCACCCAGGAAATCCTCATCACAAGAGTGGTGGTAACCCCACCATGTCTGCAAACCAACACCCTGGGCATGTGCCAACACCAAATGCAGCCTCACCTAGGAACATGAACATGCGACCACCAACCCCAGGAATGCCTCATACACCCATGTCCATGGTACCAAATGGAATGCCACCAACACCAAATAGTATAATGGCTCCACATACACCAAATAGTATGCCCACACCTAATCATGGCATGGGCAATGGTCCACCAATGAATACTTCAGGTGGGATGGCTTCCAGACCTCCCATGAGTACTGGTGGGCCACCTATCAGTGGCAATGGAGGCATGGCAGGGGGACCACCAATGAACAGTAGTGGTAACATGTCTGGTGGACCCTCTATGGGTGGTGGAGTAGGGATGACAGGTGGACCGTCCATGAGCAATAGTGGAGGGATGGCAGGAGGGCCACCTATGAGCAGTGGTGGGGGTATGACAGGGGGTGGTCCACCCATGAGTAGCAGCTCTGGCATGAGTGGCCCACAGATGAACAGTCAAAGTGGGCCAGGGATGAGAGAGACGTCCAGAGCACCACAGGCCAACTCTAATTCTCATTCGAACTCTGGAGGCTCCTCAAGCTCTGTCGGTACGCCCCACTCACAACAAGGGGGAAACCCTCACACACCTCAGTCCAATAGTCAACCGAACCAAGGTCAGAGCAGCTCTACAAACACCCAGATGCCAAATACTCCACGTGGCAATCAAGGTAGCAACAACATGCCTCAACCTCAGAGTCAAACTAACCAGTCGAGTACAAATAACAGTGAGTTGAACTTTGACCCTGCAGCTGTGATAGATGGTGCCGGAGACAGCCAAGATGCATTGGAAAGCTTAGTAAGTATTTGTTTTTTTGCCATTGTTTGTCAGCCCTTTAAATTGACCTGCCAGTCTCAATATTCATATATGCTTTGGCTGAATGGAAGCCAACATCTGTAACAATTTTCTGATTCAGACTTTTTTTTTTCTTTTTTGGTTCATTTCATGTTTGGTTGATATTTTTTTCATCCATTTTTGCATTACTTTCTAAGCAGCAGTTCCGGTGCTCTTAGTAACTCACGATATGTGTGTATTTTGTCTTCTCTTTACAGCTTACCTCAGAAAATATTGACGAGGAGTTACTGTCTATATTAGGTCCTGACAACCCCACCACTGAAAGTAATGACAGTGAACTTTTATCCTTATTTGACTCTTGATTGAATAGAGAGATATGAATAGACCAAGATGCGGATTTATTTTGTCCGATATGTACTTAATACGTGGAAAGAAACACACAAAACTGGAATCTTAAAAAAAAGAATAGATATATATTTTTAGAATGCAAATGTATAACTCCTAGAGATTTATCTACTGAGATTTAGGCTTTTCCGTATGGAACAATGGATTCTATAAACAACTGAGACTATTTTTTCGGAAACGGAAGGCTGCCTAACGGTGCAAGGTACCAGCCTCAGAGTCGTGTTGATCTTGGACAGACTGAGCGGCTGATCTATTTGTTTACTTTTTATATTTTAGCAATCTTTGGAGAAAAATGGACATGGGAATGTAATCATTGACAGTGGTCAGTGTGTTGTATGAGTGGTCAGTTGGGTTGCATGTGACTGAAGTTTAAATGATTTTAAAGGCCTGTTTGGATTAAAAGGATGTCTGTGATTTTTGGCCCTGGACATTGAGAAAAGACCAAGCTGGCCAGGAACTCAGGGAAAGGTGATGAGGTAATGTACTGCTGTGAGAACAATGATAAAGTGAGAAATGCGCATTGAAGATATTCGTTGGATACAAGAATAATGGTTTGTCTGCAATCTAATGAGCATTGGCCAGTGTGTCTTCCTGGACGGATAAAAAAGGCTGCTTTTGGTGACTTTTAAAGGGAAATATTTTTATCAATAATTGGCAGAGTCATTTTAGAACCCTCACATCCTGTTTTCATCAATCCAGAGCAGGCTACAAATGTATTTCCTCCCAGTACTAAACATTTTCAAATAAAGATATGACTTTTCTGTGGGTAGGTTCATTGAGAGGGCTTCAGCACCTTACTGTACACCCAATCCTGCATCGCTGGTTTTAGGCAAAAGGCCTGGCAGCATTACGGGCTAGAGAAGGACATTGTCGGACCATTCTCTGCAAATCTAGTGTCTTTGTCTGCAGGGGATGATGTGCCAGTACTTGCAAGTGGTGCAGCCAAGGATGAAATGATCTGTCATGTACAGGGACAATTTTTAAACAGACGTTTTTAACGGGCACAGATTGTGAATATTCTTGTATTGATTACAGGGGTTAGATTGGAAGCCACTCTGCTTCTTGTTCACCGTTAAAATTTTGGTCTCAATAATAAATTTGTTTTTTAAGTATTTAATGAGTATTTATTGAAAGTATTTGCATTTATGCAAAAATTCATTCCTTGTGTATATAAATTGTACATACAATAATTTAAGTTTCATTTTTTTTTTTTGTTGCCCCCCGCTGGTTTTCTATTTATGCTGTGTACAGTTAGCTTGTGTTTGTTTACTGCTGCGACCAAAAGGAGAGTCACGCCTTTAAAAGTTATGGTTGGTCCTCGTGGTGTGTGTCCAGGTTTTCAAATTCTGCATATAAACTTGGCTCAAGGAATCACACTTGATGAAACTAACCACAATTCTAAAGTATCGGGAGATTGTTCAAAGAGAAGGAAGATGGGTAATAATTTCAAAACTATTTGAAATCGTAAAAGTATGCATTGTGTCCGTAAGATTGCAGATAGATGTATGGAACCTAGTTTGATGTTCATATCTACATATGTAGAAGAGGTGGTGTTCTCATCTGTGTGATGGAGGTCCCGAGGGAGAGATGGTAGTGAGAGGGGAGGGGGAGGGGGAGATACAACATTTTAAGAGGAGAAAATGGGAATTGTCCCTCAAAATTCTGAGAGACACAAATGAATATATAGTTGTGTACAGAAAGGAGGAACCTGATGTTATTAGCATTGCACTCCTTGGTTATTTATACTCCCGAGTCAGTGCACAGTTGATGCATACACCCGAATGTCAATGCACAGCTCATTCATCAGTTTTGTGCATATGGGCAAGTTTCTGCCATTTGCTCTCTTAATCTGGGCCTTTGATCAAACTCTGAACATTTAGGACTTCATAATTTCTTGTCTTGGGTTAAAAAGATGACAATTACTTTTCTAAGGGTAATCTGATCGTAATTTAGTCTTGGTTCATTTAGTCAACATCCACTCCCTCTTTCCTGTCCACCCCCTCCCTCCCCCACCCCACTACACAGTGGTAATTCACATTTTACAACAACCATGATTATATGTACTTACACCATAAATGTCTATGAAAATACCACAACACCACAACAGAGGGTCAGTCATAACTCTTAATGGTCTCTGAATTTCTTTACAATGAAACCAAATGTTATGTAGTTCTTATTTGTTTATTGTAAATTGGATGTTTTTAAGTGTATTCAGTTCTTTTTTACACAACTTTTCTTTCAGCTAGTTGTCTTTCCCCTTTTAGAGCTTTGTAGTTTTGGGGCATCTTTTTCTTTTTTCTTTTTTTCTTTTTTTTTTTTAGTATGGCTTTTTAAGACCCACAATTTTGTCATGCATCAGATTGCAATGCTTATTTATGTTGGTCAATCATTTGTCTATGAAACGGGCAATTGAAAGACGCTGAAATATTGTCGTAGGAGGCTAGTTAGCAAGGTTGCTGAATATTCGTATTTTCAATAATGCCTGCTCTGAAAAGAAAGTTGGTAGAAACATGGAGACTCCCTCAACTTTAAGGCCACAGTAAACTAGACATACATCAATGAAAATAGTATTTACAGGAACATTCATATTTCACAAGAACTTAGTTTAGTAAACTAGCTACAGGATCTTTAATGGTCATACCAGCAACAAATTTTCCTGAAAAGATGGAGGGCTTTGTGTTTAGAAAGAGGCCAAATAGCCAGTATGAAGAAGTATGTCCTACAACATAACAAGTGTGACCTTCTATGGCATTGTTTAAGTGATTAAAATCTGAAACCTGGATGGCTTACATCTCACTTCAGATTAAACTTCATGTTGCCTTACGTCAGGTCGGGATGTAAATATCCCTTTAACTACTGTGTAAGCAGAAAATTTCTGTGGGGCTAAGTTTTCATGGCTCTGGACCTTGTACACATATTTGCAGAGTAAAGAATAGGCAGTTGTAACTGTAAGGATCAGTCAACATAGCCCTGTACAGAGTTAAGGAACTCTTTTGGGGTCTTAAATTCAGAATTAGTTATTTGGTCTCGACAAGCGAGAAAATAAAACGTGAAAATTTTCCACTATACAAGCATATTGGCTTATAATTTGCTGCACTTTTCACATAAAACCACATAGATCAGAAGAGTTTGTTTGAGAATTTGTTCAGTATTTGATACACCATTAAATGTCTATTTTTGTGTCACATGGTACACATTCATGCATATTCATATCTTATGCATATTCAGGAAAGCATTCAGTGTGCAGCCAGGTGGCCACATCTTTGACAAGCTTAGTAGCATGAAAACATACATTTTTAATGCTACTAAGTGAATGTGGATCCATCTCAGGATTCGGAGATACATTTCCTAAAGTTTTCATGCAATGAAATCTAATCCTAATGGACGCATCTAGTTTGAGACTTGTTGAATAAAGGAGTTTCATGCATGAACAATGCAGCATGGGAAATGCCAAGAAATGGAAAGGGGGAAGTGGTAGAAAGGCGAAAAGGGAGAGCTAGTTTAGAGACAAAGGGGAAGGGGGGGGGGTTGGATCTTTTCATCAAGTTGTTGGTATATATATTTAGGAATGACATTCATTAGAACTTTCTGAAGTATAGTTTGTTACAGGATGACCACTTCAGTCCTGACGCATATCACAGAGTTCTAACACCAGTTTCTGTGATATCTGGTGTTTTTAGAACAACCATGCCTATTTGTTTTACAGCTGAGACAGCAGTACTTGTTTCTGCACTAGGCTGCCTTACGAGACTGTTTTAGGGATATGAAGTACTGAAAGTGATGGATGACAAAATGTGGGTCAACAAGGGTTATCATTAAGTGAATATCTCGATGATCTTGTTAACAAAGAAGTATCAAACCAAGTGTGGGATTCGCAAGAGTTATATTGGAGGTGAATGGTTGGACGTAATGCTGAACACAAGTCACAATTACAGATAAACTAAATATTATCTTTTTGTACAATATTGCCACGTATTATCCTACAGTAACAATTACTAATGCTTGAGTGAGTTTTAATTGTAACACAGTAGTTTGTCATTACTTTAGTAAAAGAAGTGGGGTGA
>WURT03000010.1:815879-827397 GCA_009936505.3 Holothuria glaberrima | reverse complement strand
CCTTGAGCGGGCCCTGCACCCCGGCTGTAGCATGTAGTTTTTCCTGCAAAATCATCTTGGGCCACTTACATCCCTGTGTATACCATTATTGCCTGCAACAACTTTCTGGCAAAAAACTAATAGCACCACTGTAACCCCTTATGTAAATAGGAGGTAAGTATGGGAGCTTTTCAACTCCCAAACTAGGGAATTTAAGTGAAATTGTGGTGTATAAAAAGCAAGCTGTTCCCACAGTTTTGTGCAGTGTGCAATCAAACATTGTTCAGCTGTCATAGATTACTAAAGTTACTGGTATATACTAGTAATCATTATTTGAGGATACCGTTTGCACATTACAGGTGCTGGTTTGTCAAAAAATGCAGTGCCTGTACGTGATGAAGTCATATGGCAATTGACACAATTTGATAATGTTTGGGACTAAATAGTGCATTCATGCCTGTTATTTTGAAGCCTGTTTATGTCCTTTTCAGGGCTGGTGTTATCATTAAATGCTAAATTTAGAAAAAGATCACAACTTAGGGTCAGACCGCTAAAGGTTGCAGGGGAGGGGGGTGTAAGTTAATGCAGCCTTCCCCCCCCCACCGTCTCTTGTCCATCATTCAGGCAGTAATATTATACACCAATTTACGAACTTAATTTCGATCGATTCTGTCATGAATAATTGAATATTCATTTTTTACACAGGTACAAAGATGTGCAAACCATGGAGGCATTGGTGTGATAGCTTTTCCGGACCCGGTAGACTACGCCTTTGACAGTGCTTACCCAGAGGGAAGAGGGTTACCTGCCGATGCAGTTATTCGTGATTTTGCCAGTCCCCTCTTTGGAGATCCACGAACACCATCATTACCTTCTATCAGTGAGTGAATGGATAGTTACACATGTATTGTACTTGTATTTGTACTTATATGTGTGCTCTCGATCCTGGGGAACCACTACCACAACCTTCCAGGAGCTTTCTTGTGTCCCCTCCTCCAATCTCTGTTCTTAATTTTATCATGCTGATATTGCATATCTTTGTGTTCACATTAACCCCCCCCCCCCTCCCAAAAGAAAATAGTATTTTAATACCAATATCAAACTGTACATTTTGTATGGTATAAAGCTGGTCGAAATAAATGTTGAGAAAATTGAATTGAAACTGAATAGTGCAATCAGAATCAGATAGTATATCAGAATAGTGTCCATGGGTTTGTATCATAATGCATGAATTAGGGGATAAATGCGAGGGTGCCCCGGTCTCAAATGTGATTTGAGACCGACGATGACGTCATCACAGAGGCTGAGCAGACCGAGGCGATAGCGAGGTCCACTGCCTCTGTGATGACGTCATTGGAGGTCTCGAATCACATTTGAGACAGGGCACCCTGCTTTTATCCCCATTCACAAACACTCAACATTAAAATGCTGGGAATCAACAAAAACATTGAGTTTTCGACAAAATTTTACGGATCACATTTTAATTCTCCCAGCTGACTTAGGGCTCTATTATTTAGTTTCTTGCGATAGTAGTGAACAACTTCAAGCCAAAAGAAAGTGGTCAACCACACAGATGTTTTCACTTTTACCAAACATGCTTACAGGAATCTCGATCATTTCTTCAAACAAAATTTAATTGGATTAATTGAACGTTAAATTATATATCTCTGAAATATACATCATTTTAGAGATGAGGCTGAAACAAAGGAAAATTAAACTTCTGGCTAGCTGTGTTTACAGTGAGTTCTATGCTACCAAAGGTTCACATAGTGGACGGTACAACACACAGCGCACTGCATGCCGTACGTGCAGTTAATACTGCAGTACATGCTGCCTACATTTAATGTGACAGCAGTAAGCTAACGCACCCTTCTTGGGCATTGAAGACCCGGGACAGGGAGACAGGAATTTATAAGCTGTCTTTAGCCTCTTTGGAAGACTGATTGTAGTTGACATTGTGGTATACTTATGCAGGCCTAATGCTAATTGTACTTAGGCCTAGCTTACACTGTATAGCTAGCCCAATTCTATAATGCTAGTTCAGAAGCCTGCTTGTAGCAATATTTAAAAGACTAGTCTGTGCTAGCCTGTTATGTTTCATTGTTCTGTTAGCAGAATTGGTTCAAAGGTAAAGACCTAAGGCAGTCAGTATAACCTGTATTTACCGTTGCTATGCATGTTATAGCTAAATTATTACTACCAAACGCCCTGTACTGGCTTAAGCAACTTAGTGACTGTGTGCATGAACCAGATAAACCCATGGCTTGTGTGCTCATTTTTAAGGTGTAATGTCATTATCACAGTGAGAAAAAGAATATAGTTTTTCTAGCACACATTCGTGGGATGATCGTGGCTATGAGTATGGCTGCATCATGCTTTCGAATGGTTGTAGCTTGTACAGGGATGCAAAATACTAGTTTACAGTACCTGGTTTTAGACATTATGGAAACTTGTGTAGGGCTGAGCTAGCTATCTGTGTTGTCGCTACTCAGCTGTTATAATGGTTTGTTGCTATGGTAACCCATCATGGACAAAGCATAGTGCACAGTGCAGTCCTAACAGTGACTGATATTCAATTTACCTTGAAGTAATTCTCCTAACTGTAAAAGGCTAGTCTGGAATGGTGATTCAAGACTGGTCTCGAATGGTTTTCAGCCAATCAGAATGCAGGAAATCAATAAAGGTGTTTATGAATGAAAAATATAACAAATTCTATCTTCAGTTATTTAAGGTAGTGTTTACAATTTTTTGTGTCATAATAGTGTTATGGTACCTGTAGAAAGTGCCTTAGACAGTATCATAGCTAAAGCTATAGATGGTATTGTAGATGTATGGTATAGTAGATGTACATAGTATGTACACTGTATATGCATGTAGGATGTATAGTGTAAATAGGGTGTCTATGATATTAACTTCATCTAGTTCTGTAGTGATAAAAACAGAATGACAATGTGATGTTTTACCACAGATGGTATAGAAGAAGAAGGCAATATCTACAACATATCAACGCTTCCAACCTTAATTATCAGTTACAGTGATGCAGCCATTTTGCTATCGTAAGTATAACCTTAAGAGGGTTTTTAGCTCTTACAGGATGTTGCAGTCCTTCATATATATATGGGACTGGTTGGGTTGGAACATCCAGTCTACGTCGCCCCTCATTACCTCCTATTTACACTTGTAATCCTTACTTTCCCACAATCAGAACCTGGTAAACCAATAGTACAGTTGTAGAGGGCGCCCTCCACGTCAGGGCAGCCTCTCCTGTCCTCTTCCCACTTACCAGCTAGCTTTGGTGCACACGCAATTTGGACCTTGGTTTTCTCCTTCGATTAAATTCAAGTTTGCATCGCAGGAGGACTCTTTTTGGTTGACCAATAGCAAACATCGTTTCTGACGTTTTCAGTGCTGATTGGATGAGTATCCTTTCTTTTTGGGTGTCTTGTGGGATGTTTGATAATCCTATCACATATTTAGGCTGGCCTGTATGCTCAGCAACCCATTGATCAACCTGAGGAGAAAACTGATTGAAGTTATACAGTATCTTAGGTTATCACACTGGGTCCTTTTGTCGTGGGCTTTTCAGTTCACCCTTGTGTGGTTTTTACTCAGTCAATCAAGTGGGTTCTGGTTACGTGGCAAAGAGGCAAGAGACTTACTGTAACATTTTCTTTAAAATTTCACCTTTTGCATAGACTTGAGTAACTCTGATAGCTTTGGGGCTGATTTCACTAACGTGTAGTTATTATTGCTTAATTAAAAGAAGGGTATAAGTTCATATCGAGTTTTGATATGTTAGAGGGGTACTTATTCTAAACAATGTGGTGAAATTTCCATTAAAATCCGATCTGTGGTTCTCAAGATATTAGCAGATAAAGTTGTCTTATGTTCAACACAAAATGAACATGAAGCAAGCATATATGATGTCATAGCCTCACATTAATGAGCAGTCTTTTGTTTTTCTTTAAATTTTACAACCAATTTTCTCCTCAACAATGCAATGATATCAGAATGTGATTGTATGAGAGGCATCACAAAATAAAAACATCACATTCTCCATGGGGGTCCTATCCCTATGAACGTCAAGGTCAACACAACAGACTGAAAAAACAAAGGAAACAAAGCATTCCTTATCTATGTGAGGAAGGGTTATAACCCCTGGTTGCCTCAAGCTCACTTTTGGTCACAAATGTAGTAACTTCATTTGCTGATGTCTCGAGTAATGGGTGTCTGATTTGAATGAAAATTTTCACCAAATTGCAGAGATTTAGGTCTGAATCACGTGATCGCACATCTTAACATGTTTTTGAAGGGCAAGATTGCACATCTCTTTGGTTTTAAAGGGCTAGCGTTCATTGTGGCACAGAAGTGTCCATGGTTATGCCATGCAAATACGCTTACTGCCTCTGTTTTTTGCCCATCAGTGCCTGGAAATCTCAATCACGTGATGTCACATAAAATCCCTCTATTTGCCATAAATTATTACTATCACTATTAATAACAATTTCTAGTTATTGAGTGATTTAGTGATCATTGCTGTATCTGATGTTAGTGGAGTGGGCCCCTGGAGTTGGTTATCTGCAGCCTTGGGTAATGTAACTCTGAGTGGACTTGCAAGTTACAACATGCAAATTACATGCTTAGCAATGAAGTCATAGCATTACAATGGCAATTAAGTGCAGAGTAGTTGTACACCTTTTGGACTAAGTTACAGGCTTATGTAAAGCTGAGGTGTGGAATTGCTGAAATGGAAGAATCATAGTTGTGGCATGTAAAGAAAGATGATTTAACCCCAAATGTTTTACCTCAAAAACATTTTTAAGGTACTACTGACTCTTAAAACCTGCAAGAATTGTGCTTAATTACCTATGGATGGCTCTAATGTGCCCTTTATTCAACTAAGTTTGTTTTTGCCAACATAGCATGTAATGATTGGCATACATTGTACACATTTTCATAGGGTGTGATGTACAGTACACTCTTTGTTAAAATATTGGTTTCACCAATACCAATATTGAAACATCCAATATCAGTGAGCTGCCATTGCTGGCTGGGCCTAAAGAGAATGCAAAAATGCTGACCACCGCTCAGCTGAGAAAGTGCTATTTTCAAGTGGCACCAATTTTGCATATTAACAGAGTAAACAAAATGATAGTTTCTTGCTGCCCAAAATATGAGCCTTTTTCAGACCTGCATGTTTTCTAAAACATCTTGATAAACTTCCAAAAAGGACACTAATCATCAGTAGTAAGAAGGAGAGCCCTGCTTATATTTGCCAAAAATATTGATTAAATGTTCCAAAGTTTTGTGTGTAGCTACAGTATCATTAGCAAATCCTCTGCTTTTGGTTGTCAATGTGTAATGATGCAAGCATTCATCCTCTCTTTTGGCAGGAAACTGAGCAATCCTCCTGCACCGGATATTTGGATAGGGGGTCTGCAAAATGGAGATGCAATCTCATACTTCGTTGGAGGAAAGGGATTGCAAAATGGCACTTTGAAAATGATTGTTGCAAATGAGAAGAAGGAACGAGAAATCACCGATGTCTTTGGAACAATAAGAGGCTCTGTCGAACCAGGTGGGAAAAGTACAGCTTGGCTTGGTCAATTCTCCAAAATTTTGGGATGGAAAACTTTTGGAGGGGTGTGAGGTGGAAGGAGGGGTTGACAGGCAAAACCTTGACTTTCAGTAAAAAATATATTTCCATTTTGTAGTTTCATACAGTAAAAGCCTTATCTTTGAAGAATTAGAATGCTGGGAGGGATAGTTTTTAATCAGAGATGTAAGACCTCCGGAAATTTCCGGAATTCTGGAAATCGGAAGTTGTCAGAAAATTCTCTGGAAATGTAAAAAGCGCAGATTCAATTGTTGGATTTTTCTGGTAGCTTGGTACTCAGGTGCAAACGACTGGTCCGCCACAACTAACAATCCCGAAACTCCCTTCAAGCAATCTGCAGTAATATATGTGTTGCTTGCATTAATGATTACACAGTAATAAAGGCCATGGTATGCACAGTGTACGTTGCAGCTTTGCGTACTGCCCCGCAGACTTGGTTCATCGAGTCCTTTGTAATGGGGCCTTGAACTGACCACGGACTGTTGCTGTAAAATATCAAGCCTTCTACGTAGGCTCAGGCGTAAACTACATCATGCATGCATTGCATGTACGTACAATCCAATTCCATCCAAACGCAAGTTAAGCCATGCTAGCTGTGTATAACACCGATATTCGGATACTTTCCAATCACAGATTTTTTACAGGTTTGCAGCATCAAACAGTTTCCACCGAAAGTCACGAAACGGACTTAAAACTGCAGTGAAGTTGAGGAATTTTTTGTACTCAAGAGGTCGGTTTGAGATCGTTATCGTTGACAGTAATGTTACTTGGATATATCACATTATCAGACTACCATTTTCATGTTAGGCTATTGATGTTACAACATGACCTAACGTTAGGCCTAGCCTATACTTGGCTAAAGGCTACGGTGATTGCTAACTTTAACGTTAGTTTTTAGGCCTAACGGTGAGTAGTACTTCAGTCACTTTGCCCATCCTTTATTGTGTGAAGACTTCTGGCAGGTGCTTGAAGCTTGCAGGAAGTCAGCATTTGGATAGGCCAGAGGTTGAGATATATATAGCCTAGCCTATATGTGTTTGCTTTGTGGATTCTTTCTTACAAAAATTGGTTATTTTTAGTACATTAGTATGCTTGAAAATCTGAAAATGGTTGTACCATTTTGCATCTTAGGCCCCTGCTGAGGGCAAAAATTTTTCAATGGGGAGGGGAACACCCCCTCCCCTTAGACCCCTCCCCCGGGCTGGCAATTCCTGTGAAGAACAGTTTCAGGAAATGAGTTGCTATCCCACTTACATCTCTGTTTAGTAATTTGCAGACCTAATGATTATAAAATAATAAATTAGCACAAATTTGAACAGTTGTTTAGAAAATGCAGATTTTTGCAAAGTGAAGGACTGAAACAGTCTAGTAAGTTTGTACATAGAAGTCTTCAGATTTTTTTCTCAGGAAATGGGACAGAGTTATAGCTATCAGAGTGATGGAAAAGTTTTCATGTTTAGAACAGACTCTGCCTCAACACTGCCTGTATGGTTGAGCAGTTTGCCTTTATAAAAGCCTTGTTTAATACAAAGACAGTTTATGTAAGTATTATTCAAAACTGTGCTTATCTTTATCATACCCCAACAAATACTGAAGCAGCAAAAATTCGTTTTATCTTCACAGACCGATATGTTATTTTTGGATGTCATCGAGACTCCCTTACTGCAGGGGCTGTGGAACCAGGCTCAGGAATGGCAGTGTTTATGGAGTTGAGCAGACTTGTTTACCAGCTTTTAACTGATGGTAAAGTTATTTTGCCCCTTCTTTTTGCTGGTTATCTGGCTGGTTGCTATGGTGATGTTGCTTGTTGGATTCTATCTTTGTAAATATCCACATTTTTATGTTTTATGTAAAGAAAACAGCAATATGCCTATGATTCTCTGAGTTTCACACACATTGATCTTAATCCTGGTTCAAGGATCTAATGGGAGGGAGTATATTAGGGATTTGTGTGTGCCAGATGGAAATACAGTGCAGGGTGGGATTTACAATTTTAAGAATTATTCCTGGAAGGAAATATTTAGTGACTTAAATGCTGAGAGGGGCTGCACATTGTCATCTGTTGTGGGAATTTAGAATGTGGAAGCTTGGTGGTAACCAAAAATTCATTAGTAGATAAATGTCTTTAATAGGGGAAAAACATCTCTTTTGGTTGGAATCTTGGACCTAAAGGAAAGACAAGGTCCCTGCTGCAGAAAGATAACAGAGGGAAGGGGAAAATTTACCTTTGCACAAACAGAATCTGTACCTCTTGTTTGGTGGTGCAGGTGTCACCATTGATCTGGTTTGCCAGGCAGCCATCATTTATCCAAACATGTGGTATCGAGTTTATTGTAAGGTCATAGTTCTCATCTTTCGTAGAAGCTGTTGATGTCTTTCTTTGTAAGATGAGTTTACTTTTGTTGGTGCAGCTTTCATTTTTAAAGTCATTTCAGAAATCATAAGTCTATAAGGTGTCAGAGTTACATATAATACATCATATTTTTCAAATTTGATGCAGGCAGAGTTCTATCTAGGTCAAGTTTAGTACAAGTGAATTGATATCAAAATAGATTTTACTTGCTAGGGTCCAAGGGCTGGCTAAAGGCCTCTGGTAGAGTCCCTTCAGAAGTTTGTTGGGCTTCTGAATTGGATACTGTCATCATTTCTCATAGGAAAAGTTTACATTTCTGTATCAGTTATTTTATGTAGTTTTGTACCGGTAAACAGCAAATTCACACTGAATACCAGTTGGGCAATGGGAACTTCATTTACCTCCAACTGGTGTGGACTGGTATAGCTTGAACCCTGCTTTCAAGCATATGGTATCATCATATTGAGAAAAAAAGGGAAACAAAATACAAAGGAAAGCAAAAAGAGTTGGGGGCAGAGAGCATGAATTGTAAAAATATAATGAAGCTTACGTACAAATGTATGATAGTGGAATATGCCAGATTTTTTTCATGCTAAACAATGAAGAACTTAAATATATTTATGTACAGTGAAAGTGTGCAATTGCAAAATGAAACCTAAAAATGTGGTATAAATCTGTATTGACGTGGTTTCCTTTCCTCATTTAGGATGGACTCCTAGGAGAACTCTTATATTTGCAAGTTGGGATGGAGGAGATGACGGCCACATTGGATCTACAGAATGGGTGGAGGTATGAATAATATTAACTACTCATCAGTGATGTTTTTGTTAGCTGCTCTAATGTGACTTTATCTTGCTAATGTAGTGTACTGGTGTTAAGAGGTAAAACAACATTATCTTTTCTTTGTTTCTTTTTGATATGGATTCTGTTTGAACAATTGAAATGCATTTAAAAATGCATTCCTTGAGGCTGAGGTAGAGCAAAGGTGCAATGCATATGCCAATAGAAAACATTCTAGATGTTAGAGCTTCTGGGTCCTATATTGGCCTGGACCCCAGCTATAGTCTAAGAACTATGTCCACATGTTTGTTATGGGCATTAGTTAATGACTCAGTGCCCACTACATTGAGCATTTTTGGTAATTGATAACTTCCTACAAGAAACACTGGATAACTTGATAACAATGACATTCCAAATTTCTGTTTTGTTAAAAAATAGGAAAACAAAGAAATATTGAATCAGAGGGCTGTGGTTTATATCAACCTTGATGAGGCAGTCACAGGAGACGCCACCTTTGCTGCTGAGGGCAGCGCTATTTTTGCCAAGGCTTTACGTAATGCTACACAGCAGGTAAGTTCCCCTCCCAGGGGTTTATTATGACTGATGGATGACTGATGGACATCCTTTCGGTTCATTTTTATTCAATGAATTTCATATAAATTTATGTAACTAGAGCACAGATGTTTTTGACTCTGACAAGTCAGTTAGATGAGGTTTTACGGCTCAGTTTTCAACTCTGACATAGGACCCAACTACATGTGGCAGAGCTTTTCCTTGGCAATACTAATAGTAATATTTGCATTTTTTATGTGCCAATATCTAGGCAATCCTAATAAAAGGCACAGCACAGTATTACCCTGCTTAACAACAAATCACCCTGGAGACCGTCCCTCCAGGGCGGCAGCAGCTCTAACAGTGCGTCCGATGAGAATGACAATTTACGTCACCAGTACCCTTTTAACCCTTTGGTGGAGAGAGGCAATTGAGATAAACATCTTGCCCAAGGACACAATGTAATGACTGAGGTGGGAGTGGAACCGACAATGCTTAGATCACAAGTCAAAGAAGTAAATCTTATCAAGGAGGGATTCATTCTTGCATCAGTCAATTGACCTGAGGGTGTATTAACCCTTGGCTTCAATAACCTTTGATACAAAGTTTTTCAGTCATAGCAGGGAGTTGATCTGAGCTTGACTTTGTTCTTGCTTAATTTTGGATACAATGCCTGTCAGCTCTGAATGGGATGACCAACCAGTTCTTGCTGTGAATTTGCAGTTTTTGGACTGGCACAGAAGTGAATAAGAATCCAGATATGAATATGCAATACTACATTTATGGGAAATAATTATAAAAGTACTGATCTCCCCCCCCCCCCCAAAAAAAAAAATATATACAATATGGGCCCCAAAGAAGGCCTTCCTCCTGGCCCCTGAGCCCCTGCCTTTAGATGTACGCTAAATCTATACCAAATTAGCCAGCATTAAATTTGGCCTAGCTAGAGGCTTGACGCATGGTGTTAAGTAGCAGTGTCATTACAGCTGTAGTCTTCCAGTGTAACTGGGTGTTAAATCAAGCAATTAATCATTGTTCAGTTAACCATTGGTTATTTGTATTTATTGTGAACTGTAGGTTCTTATGAAAATAGTTTCTCATCAAAAATTTAGTAGCTAGGACTGATTTTGGGGAAGGGAAAAAGTTCATATTATAGTCTGTTTGAAAAATAGAATAATCATAATAAGGATTGATTATAAGGTTTTCAAACAGAGTGAGCTTGTTGGTAACCTTAGATGACCTTTGACCTCTATTGTGAGGTTTGGGTTTGGTAAGATAAGGACTGTAACTTTTCGTGTTTGTTTTCTATTTTTGTCTGCTCTTTCTGGGAGCCTAAACGGGTTTTTAGATGGCTTTGTTTGAAGCATCCTTTTATGTTTATTGATATCTACTCAATCTGTCATACAGACCTGCCAACCGTCCCGATTTTGGCGGGACAGTCCTGATTTCCGATCTCAAAAACGAATGAAAAGCGGGACGTCCCGATTTTCCAGGTTTCATGCTGACAAAATAGCTCTTTACAGAAATAAGGAAAGAAGTAGTAATATTTTGCAAAAAACTTAATGAAAAGAATGCAAAATAGCTTGCAAAACTAGGTTTCCCCACTTCCATAATGCTAATCGTTACTTTTGCGATGACCGTATTTTGAACTAAAAACGGCAGATTTGAAGTGAAAGCCCGCTTTCTGCATGTTTAGCAGTACATGAAACACTTGCAAGGGCTCACAACCTATTGCTGTGGTCACCGCGAAAAGCTGCAACTCGCAAAAGTTGTGCGGTGTTTGAGATTGGTCAATTTAAAATATCCGGGGTGTACCAGAAACGTTACTCTGCAAAGGTGAGGAATTATTTGTTTTCAGTTCATCGCTAGGCTGTACAAATACCAACCTGCGTGCGACGACAGTCACCTCGCTCGTGCTACTGTGCGGGGTTGTTACTTTTATTTACTCTGACAAGACTTTCACTAAGCCATATTCTATTTGAATTATCACTGCTTGAAATTGTGCTAAAGACTCTTGAGTCAATCTACGGCCCTGAATTATACCTACAGCTTACAAGTCTGCACTTACACATAGCTGTAAGGTCTACTTTGAAAACTTTCGATGGCTAACGTTAAGTGAAGCCGTTCGAGTCAAGCCAAATATACATCACAGCAATTTACAA
This sequence comes from Holothuria glaberrima, assembly GCA_009936505.3. Taxonomy (NCBI): domain Eukaryota; kingdom Metazoa; phylum Echinodermata; class Holothuroidea; order Aspidochirotida; family Holothuriidae; genus Holothuria; species Holothuria glaberrima. The sequence continues at coordinate 815,954 of WURT03000010.1, read as the reverse complement.
TGGCTGGCTTGATAACTTTTGTAGAAAACCATGAAATACTTAAGCAGTTGGATTTTTAGGAACCTTTGAATACAT
>WURT03000010.1:767834-781618 GCA_009936505.3 Holothuria glaberrima | reverse complement strand
TATATATACTACGGGCATTTACTATATAACGCTTAGCACTGCTTGTGGTTTATTACTTGCGAATAGCGAACGAACGACGAACAGTACGAGATTATTACTCAGCCGAGTCAGTTTCATATCTTAAGATTTGATTTGTCATGATTTATGGCATTGCAAATGAATAATTTATATGGCTATGCACTGAATCTTATTTTAAAATCTGAAAACAATCACATTGCAATGTATTCGTATTCAATTAGAAAATTTAGATCACTGAAAGACGACTTCTTTCTGTATTACTGAATCATTCAGCATTATAAAAATGGTAAATTTTGTCGAAAAGTTCAGAACTGCTCTAGGTTAGGCAATACACACCCATTAGACTTGACCAAAGCCTTTACAACCAGTTCAGTCATGTTGTCCCATCAGGGGACTTAGTTTGTTTGGAGCAGCAGAACCACCTCGCAGGTAATGCTTCGTGTTTCGCTTTCCCGGATCCAAACGTAAGGACTTTTGGGGAAAATCACACGAAAACCAAGACTAGAACAAGGACACGTGTGAGAAACCTGTAATGTAAAGATCTGGCAAGTAAGACAATATGCCAAGATGATCTCAAAGAAGTGAAGGTTACAAGAGTTGGCAGTGAATAGGGAAAGTATGGCACCGAATCAGGAGATATACCCTTCACTGCTACTTTATTTTATGGACTCCTTAAGGTTTACTGGTGCTGGGTATATTGAGACAGGAGTTTCTTCAAAAGAACACAATGATCAATAATTTAATTGAAAAAAAATAGACTCTATGGAAATTTTACGCCTTCTTCGATCTAAATTTTGTTAAATTCAAGCCCCCAGAACATAACAAATGAAAAAAGAAAAGAAAGCAATAAATCGCAATAACTTAACAGCTGTTCGACATCTATTTAACTTACTCCCTGCCGTCAAGGGAGTTGTCAACACAGAATCTTGTTGTTGGCAACAACTTGGTACATAAAGTGAGGGAGTAGGTTCAGCTCGGGAACTGCTCGTTTATGAGCTCCGATTTATGACTAGATAAGATTTTAGGCTGATGATTGTTTTTATTAAACTGAACGACTGTGTATTCTGTGGGATCAACTTCTCCTTTATGTTAACGTTAAGGCATGGTGTCCCATGAGTGGACGTAGCTCCTTCGGGGAGCAGAATTCCTTCAGGATAAAACTGATTTGCGCCCTCCGACACCAGTGGGAAGGGACTTTGAGGAAATAGCACATTCAAGAAGCCACTCACGGCATATCTTTCTTGCATAGTACAACTTTTGCTTGGAATATGCAAGCCCTGTCTGATAGCTTGCTTCTAGTTAAGTCTCGTGTCCATTCGAGGCCGTAACTCCAATTGGGAGTAGTTTCAGTTTTTCGCCACTCAGTTGACCTTTTTAGTAGGTTAATTGACAGCTTTCCTAATGAAAAGAGCTAGCAATACCCATTCAAAGGGTGTACCCATCTTTGACCTTCCGAAGAAGTTGGAAATAACCTTCGTGTTTTCCAGACGTTTCACAACGGATCTGTTTTTGGTCGATTTTTTCATTTCCGCTTTGCAGTGAATAAGTTTTATGTTTGTGCAATTCTGTATCGATGAAATACCTTTGCTTATGAGTAAAAGTTACGTCATTAATTGAAAACTTCTTTGACCACTTGTTACACACTATTCAACGTAGATGCATAAAGCAATGTCCGCCCCTGATGCTGCTCTTTAGCATGGAGCTAGCTCCTTGTCTATACTTGGCAGTTTATGATTAAATTTTCTGCTGGACCGTTAACTGATCTGTACTTTGCTCCCCAATCAAGGAAAGTGGTTCTATATTATGACGTCATTGTTCGAGCTTTGGATGACGTCACAAGTATGAGTTTGATCACTTGTATATAGTGAAAACTAATCTAAGAGACGGGGACTGATTTGTCTACACTGTGTATAAAACAAACAGAAAGTCACGACCACTTTGAAATCGGAAGTTGAAATATTGACGTGCGTTGTAGGGAGGAGATGAATAAACAAAAGGTACTAGACAAGTTCCGTGGCAACGGTAGAAGCTTATATTTTATCTAGAAATTTATATATTGTTAAGTCATGACCGGCGACACAAGAACGACGTTTAGTTAGTACAGTCAAATCTTACGGCCTCTAACATTAATGTTTTCCTGGTTAAAATAATTTATCCCACTTTCCTTTGGCTTATATCCCACTTTCAATGGTTGCTTCTGAACATGAATGGGTACAAAGATTGCTGGCTCCCCAAATCGATTTCAGAGAATGTTCCATTTTTTTCACGTTAACTTAAAAGGCATTTAAGCTATACATTTCTGTATGTGGTAGGGTCATGTGTGTTCGACTGATTTATCATCTTCTGTCGCACATCGTTCTCCAACTACCAAAATTTTCTTAAATTCATTGCATCCTATCAAAAACTTCTAGCCCTCCTTGCGTTTTAAAATCTGGTTCCGTTTTTTCTTAAACAAAATCTCATACGACTTTTTTCAAAGGTACTGTTACGGGTTTTACAACAATTCCAATGCAAAATTTTGGTCAGCTTCGGGCGCAATTTCCACTGTTTACGCTTCATCCTGCATTACCATTACAAGAACGAAGATTAATCTAGAGAGAACTATTTTCCGAAAACTTTCTCAAGTTGTTTTTAATTTGATCATCGAAAGGCACTCAAACAACACTTATATAAAGAATCATCTTATTGCCAAGCAGCCAGGAATATAGTGACAGGGAGTTTTCCATTGGCAACTTAATAACAATCTGACAATAGAAAGCTGTTACAGATACGAAATCAACTTCTGACTAACTGCGCTAGTACAAGTTTGAGGCCTGGAGTTTATTGCAAGTATCATTACCTTATTACTAACTTAAGGGTGGATGAAATTATTACGAAATTTGCCTCAAAATCATACAAACTTGACTCTTCTCCAACATCTTTAATTAAGCAGTGTAGGGAAGTCTTTATTCCGTACATTAGTAATATTGTTAAATCATTCTTTTCCTCTGATCTTTTTCCAGAGAGCCAACAGGATACTTGTAACTTCGTCTTTTTTAAAAAAAGATGGTTTAGATAAGGAGATCCTGAAGAACTATCGGCCTGTCTGCTATCTCTGACCCTGTTGTTCTGGATTATTCTGTTCTACAAGGCTCGGTTCTTGGTCCCAATTATTTACTATCTTCACTTATCTAGTTGGCCATATTACACTTAAGTATCGTCTCCAGAATCATATTTAAGCTGACTAACCAAAGCTTTGTTTTTTCTTTTCATCGAATTAAACTGAGGCTGACTCTTCGATTGAATTCTTGGGAAAGTTTATTCAAGAAATTCGTGAATGAATGCAATAAAATCCCCTTACTGAAAAAAATCTTAGAAAAATCGTTTTGGCCAATTAGACTTCACTTACACCATGCATTTTCAATTTTTGTTGAATGGGTGCAATAAAATTCCCTTACTGAAGAAATATTTAGAAAAATCGTTTTGGCCAATTAGACTTCACTTACAGTTACACCATGCATTCTCAGTTTTTTTTCCTAGGCATGTATTACTTCAGTTTTGCCAAAATGTGCTGTTGTAAAGCTCATTTTGCTTCACAAATTAAATATTTTTTCCATTCCTTTAATTAGGTCACACATACCATCTTTCAATTTACGGAACTCAAGCTTTATGCAACAGTAAAAAACTCAATGACGAGAACATACATGCAAACTTAGCATTTGACTCTACCTTAGCCATCAACCCCCCCCCCCTTTGTCTTTGGAAAACGCAGGGATTAAAATTTTTTTCACATTGTCAAAGTTTACAAACAGAAATAGCCAACAGAATGATATGTGGATAGAATTGAACTTGAAACCATAATGGGTTTGGAAGAGACGACTGGCATAATAAATGAAGACGAAAAACTTACTCAGACAAAAAGTGAAACGTTCAATACCCATTAAATACCCTTTCCAATCAACACTGACCATGATAACGAATTCCACAATTTTTGCCTATGGGGGTAAGCCTTCCACGTAGCATGTAAGACCCATGTTAGAACCCCATGCTCCTTTTGTACTACCCACGGACCCACGACTAGGCTACCCGTGTTATCCCATCCCATCCTTTTTTTTTTTTTTTTTGACTTGGACCTTAGAACCATTTTGGCATCCCATGTAAATACAAACTAAATTTTCTCTGTATGGGACTCACAAGGGCAACCAATATTTATCCTACCATTTTTGCCCAAGTTTAGCCCATTTACTTCGCATGTTGTGCCCATGCTGAAATTCCATGTTCATCCCTTGTGAAAAACACATTGACTCTATATGGGACCCACATAGGCAACGCACTATAGTCCTGTCATTTTTGGCATTATTCAACAAACATTGGACCCTTAAGTGTAAGAATCCAATGCTCATCCCACTTAAATGTGCCCATGTGGTACCGACATTAATTCAGTATTGGACCAATGCATGCAAACAATGTTAACCCCATCATTTTGACCATGCTGAGCCCATCCAAACTGCATGCTGGACCAACGTTAGAATCCCATACTCATCCCATGTATTTGAGCCCATGTGATACCTACATTGAATCTGTATGGGACCCACAACAGCAACCTCTGTTTATTCCATCCTCTTTGCTCTTGTTCCGCCATTCTATATTTAAGTAAGACCTCACTGTTAGACCTCATATCTCATTGAGGTGCCAGCGAAATGACCATGTAAAACAAATAGTTATGGGACAGATATAGCTTTTACATGCGTATTTCATTATAATTTCCCTTTTAAACAAAGCGAAATCCGACATGGGTATATAGGTGGGTTCCTCATGGTCGACCCTAGCCCACCCTTCCACTTAAAACCCATGTGGGACCAACGAAAGAGTGGTAGCTAGGTACTTCGCCCGCTTACAGAGTCACAAAATAGTTGATTTTCTGTTCCTATAGAAAAAATGTGTTGGAATGGGTCTACAAAGCGTCTTTTCTCCATGAAATTAATGATAAAAGCATGGGTTGCAGGGGCAATTAGTTGGCTTATTGGAATTTGCATCACATTGACACGATTTTTCTTCTCCCTTTTTTCGGTGGAAGGAACCTATTATTGTTTAAAATGGTTTCCATAGAAACAAATCTAATCAATTTTATTGAACTAACATCAGATGCCAACATCCGCCAATCTTTATAAAATAGGTTTTAATAAAATAACCCTAACTTTTTTGGATTCAGTTTCTTTGAAATTCATTAAGCAATTGAAACTTTTATTGCGTCTATTTTTTATGGCATGTGTTCTTCCGTTAGCTTTTTGTATCCGATCACCGCTCAGTAAATATAATTAATTTCAAATCTCTTAAAAATACATTCGAACCACTTCAAAACGATTCCATATATCACTTGACATTCTCTGGTATACTTTGTCCTGTCCCTATTAAGTCAGGTTTTGTTAGAAGTTCGTCGACTTGAGTAAAGCTTCAATAAAACGCATTGGTTTGGTTGTTTGGGAGGACTATTTTGGCCTCATGGAACGCTTCAGGCCGACTTGAACCACCTTCCAATGAACAAACAAATTACAAATATAGCACCAAGCAAATCAGAAGCATTTTTCCCCGGTATCGACGGATGAGAGAAATGGCGATCGCTCGGTCAAAGAGAATTGTTATCTAACCAAAGGTAATCAATCAACTAGTGTATTTATTGTCACCTTAAAATAGTTCTGATTTACTAAAAGCGATTTGAGATGGGCAAGTGACCGGTAGGGGTGAGTCTGTTTACATGAACAGGAAAAGGTCACATAAAAAGAAATGCACATGATAAGTTTCCATCGTGACGTCATACTGAGCTTAGTTTCCTTCCAGGCTTAATTGAACAGTTAGGTTTCAATATCTGGATTAGTGACGGAAGTAATAATGTAAACTTGTATGGTATGAGCCCTTTCTTAAGATATAACAAGACACTATATCATTAAGGAAATAAAGTTTAAACAGCTTGTCAGTCTTTTAGCAAAGTAAATAGTCACCACACAAAATGACAGTGAGCTGTTCCTACTCAAAACAGCCATCACTCATTTAAAACAAATGTTGCTTTTATCACTTAATTTTAGTGATGAGATATTGAAAAATGGATGAAGATGAAATCCTCTTATTTAGATGTACCAATTCAGTTATGCGGTGTTAGTATTAGAAGAGTGACCAGGGTAAGTTAAGTGGTGAAGTGTATTAAAAAGGTGGGATCTGAACATTTTGGGGATCGTCTCTCCACTTTGTTTAAGAACTCATGTCACGATATGTTTGCAATTGCTGCAGTTGCTACATCGTGACAGTTATTCTATAAACAGTTTGGATTCCCCCTTTTGGGAGAATGTACTTTTTCTCCGATCGTAAAAAAATTGGTCATGGGCGCCGACATTTTGCCTATTTAACAAACAATTGCACCCGTTCTTTGTTTACATTGTCAGTAGTGAATAGGGTTTAAACCCCCTTGCAAAATTTCTCGTTCTAATGTTATGGAATTAAACGTATATTCGGTAGGTGTGTTGTCATAGCTACTGCCGTTTTCGTTCTTTCTTAGAATTTTTCTCTTGAAGAAACATCTTTCCTTTTGACCGAAGTGTGAAGGAGAAAATATTCTCTCCACAGTCATGCCCCAACCCAAATATAAAAGGCTTAAAAACTTTTGGAAAGATGTTTTAAATAAATGCTTTTTACCGGCAGTATGATGGCACACTTTGTTCTTGTAGTAGTTGCATACAGTATACTGTACTTTCTGTTTCAGTATACTGTCGTTGTGATTTACCATGCCTTCTAGGCCTAATAACCTTGTCGAACAGTTATGAACTAGCCTATCGTGCTTCAAAAATTAAAAGCACATTTCTATATATTTTGGCTGTAATTTATCATGCCTTCTTGGCCTAATTATAGCGCGTCAGCAGACTTTATAAGAGCAATTGTAAGGACTCTTGCTTCAGACTTTATTTAGCATGTGGTTGTAATTTATCATGCTGTTCGGGACTAATTACAACATTGTCTTTTGTTATAATCAAACTTTTGTTACATATTTGAATAGTACGTTTTACGGCTATAACATTTTCCCTGCTATATATTTTTGGTTGTAATTTACCCTGCCATCTTGACCTAATTACAAAATTGCCAGACTGTTATATGATATTGGCCCTCTGAATCAAGTCATAAATTTTGTGTCCACAGTTGGAATTTCCCATGCCTTAAGAGCCTACTTACAACATTTCCAGATAATTTTAGCTTTTCGAAATTATACATTACATCATACGTTAGTTGTAATTTCCATGCCTTGAAGGCATGAGCGGCTCGCCATAGGGCACAGGGGGCTGGTGCCCCCTCCCCAAAGTTTGCAAAGCATGGTCTTCAATCTTGAAAAAATTAACATGTTATACGAAATGGTATATGAAAAGTATTTCTGCGTTTCGACGAAATCATCCCGTCTCTCTCACAAATGTCATATTATTTATGAAGTTGCATTCATAAACTATTGCCAATTTTTTCTGCTATTGTCAAGTACAGTATGTATTTCGCGATAATTTGAAGATTCAACCCAGGTTGACTGGCTCATTTGGCCACTTGTCATGTGAACTGATGGTATTCAAGGAGTAGTGGTTTCAGTCGTATGCAGTTCCTTCTATACGGAATGTTCTAGTTTAGATTAAAAAAATGATAACATTCCACACTCTTTAATATGATAACCATCATTAGTTAGCGCGTATAGTACTAAGGAATTTCTTTTGCCAAAAAGGTCTCCCAAGTACATTGCCGGAAACGTAAGCTTTACGTTGCTAAATTACATTTTCTTATTTTGTGTTTGCATGTGTCAAAATTTTTAACATTCCAAAAAGGGTGAACAGAAGAATGTTTATTTGGTAAATTACTAAAAATCTGAATTGTCTGAAAGTTCTGAAAGCATACCTAGGAGTTGACCAATTTAATACAGTAGATGCAGATGGGCAAAAGTGATGTGTTGCCAGAATTTTAAACAGTTGCGAGAATGTTTTATAGTGCCGTTTCAATTATTTGAAAATGAACATCAAATAGTTGATCAAAGCTGTTGTGGGAATTCTGACCAGGGAGCTGCAACTAGATCTGTCTAGGTCTAGTGACAGTTCACTGTTCTGAGTGACCTATTTGTAACGGTGGTGAATTGCCATTCTAAGTTTGAGATATTCCCCTTCCCCAATGCCTTTCCCAATGAAAAAAATGTTTTAGAAGGTGTTGAGATTCAAAACAGTGCTATCATGTCATAGTTTGTATCATTCATGGCCAAAATTTCCGTTATTTTAAGAAAACATTCTATGACACCAACATTTTTATGGCTTCTTCGCAAAGGTAAAACATGTCGTGACACAATGATACTAAACAAAAAAAATTTAAAGGTGAAGCTGACTTGGTAGTTGAATGTACTAAAATACTTTGCATTGGAAAAGTTCTCGGATCAAATCCAGGTGGTACCCCCTGAAAATTGTGGTGCTCAGAAACTGCTTGTTGGGTATGGCTGTTCGCCGTGATGCGGTTTCATGTTTGGGACACAGTAAGCTATCCAATTCAGACCTTGATATAGGTGGTTCAGCTGTCAAGCAGTGGTGTTGATCTAGCCTCGGGATCCTCCATCGCTCCCAGCCTTTGAGGAAGTAGCTCAAGATTGGGTATACACTCCGTCCGTTGCATGGGACGCTAACTCAAGGTTACGGATCATGATTGGGAGAGATTCTTGCCTCGTTACCCTCTGAGCTCTATTGCTGGCGTTCATCCTCGATCGAACGGGGTAGGATCCTCTTCGAGCTCAAGTGTCCTGACCATGAAATGTTAAACATTAACCTTACTAATGTGTATAATTAACTAAGGCTGTCTCATTTTTTTCCAAACGGATCAAGCCGCTTTTTCTGTTTCCCTGCTTCTTACGCCTATGGAATAGCGATTGCCAGTTATGATTGTAGTTATAACAAGTTCCATTTTCAAAATGGATTTTCTACCTCTGTCAGGACAGCTCTTTTTGCATAACTTTTTGCCAAATCTTTGACAAAATTAAAGCTTCGTAGTTCATTTTTAATATGTTATTTCACAGGAAATGGACTGCCTTCTTGTCACACGTGCCACAAGTAGTCTGAGATTGTTGGCAAAAATGGCCTTTTCTCAGACAAGGCAAACTCCTTGTCGCAGGTGCGACAAGTAGTCAGGATGCATGGACCGAATACTTGCCGCACGTGCGACAAGTAGTCGAGGGTTATTGGCAAAAGTGGCAGCCTCTCGGGTATTTCCAACATGAATCCCAGAGAAAACAGGCATATTTGTTAAAAATGGTGAATTGACATGGAATTTGGAAATCCATTTTGAAATTGGAACATGTTTTATTTTTAAAGAAAGACCAGCGCATGAATGACTGTCTGAGATGGTTTCTGAAAAGCTTTTTAAAGCTTTATGGGACTTCACAAAAACACAAAATAATAACCATACTCCTATAGTACTTTCCGAAGCGGACCGTTGATATTGCCTGAGAGGGGGTGGGGGTGTCTTCCGAACCTCTCTGTATAAGTACCTGATTTGCCACCCCAAACCAAACGCTCAGACCCACCTATGCTTAAAGGCCTAACTACAACATCTTCAATTTATTTTGAGATTTAGAGTACGTACCTTTACAGGTACGTTTTACGGGGGCCAACTTGTGTAGTTTAACATGCTTTAAAGGCTTAATAATATTGTTGTAACCCCGAATTTGCCTATCAGACCGCTCTTTCAATCTGTTTCTTACATCTTACCTCTTTTAACGCTGCAGGTGTATAAACGATCGGTGCTTATATGGCGGAAGAGGAACTACATTATTCGGAGGATACTGAAAGTCAACCGTTCACTCAAAATGACCCACAGGCATTGCCTCCTGGTGTAATCCCTGAAATTTCAAATTTCATAAAAAGGGCAATTTTGGAGGCAAATCAGTCTCTTCCTTATACTAGCAAACAAGGTCTGAATGTTTTTAAAGCCCTTCAGTCAGTGCTACAAAACAAACTCATGACAATGATTCAGCTGTTATGGAACAAGCCGATTTGGGGGGGAGGAGGGGGGAATCGGTTGTAGAAGATGGAGAAGTTGTTGGCTCTCCTCAGTGTGGTTTTGACGACATTGTTAGCCAATATTTTCAGGGAACACACTGACCTGAAGAGAATCGATTTGATGATATTCTAGATGGAGTTGTGCAGGATTTGGAAATTGATAAAAAAGGCCCATGATTATCCACTAAAATTGCAAAAGTCATTGGTAAGATGCTCAAAAACAAAATGTCTGAAGACAAAATAAAGAAAAAGCTCTGAAATATTTGCCCCCCAAAATTGTGAGCTATTGCAGTCTACTCGAGTGAAACAGCTCATTTGGGGTAAGATTAGACCAGCAACAAGAAATACGGGTGTCAAATTGTAAAAAAGTATAATAACTAATAACAAGAGACATGATTGCCCTAGGTCTACAGGCTAAGCATATTTTAGATCCACCGGGAATTGATAAAAGTACGGTGCATGAAATATTTTATTGTTATTATTAATACACCGGTGCTTATGAAGCGCAAAATCCCAGGGTTCCATGCGCTTTACAAAGAAAATACATGCACTGGCCCTTATGGCTCAAGGCAGTTTGGAACTCAATTTTACTCGGAGAGAATTGAACAAGCCAGATCTACACAAGGGTTACCAAAATTTATGCTCTGGCGATGTGCCTACAACGTCCGTGTTCTTTTGGGATTATGCAAGTCTTGTCAGAGACAAGTAAACTTGGGTCAAAAATGTGGCAAGGTTGCGGGTTGGGTTACCACCCGTAGAATTAACGTGGAAGACACTACAGCGGCAGGGGAAGATCACCCACCAGTTCTTTTTCGTCCCAGAGAGAAAGGTCAGGGGCCACGTGTACAAGCCGAGAGGGGCAAATGTAAAGAAGACCTAAAGGTTTTGCCATGCAGGTGAGGTATGTCCGATATATATGTAAATTCAAACAAATACATGACAATAAAGTTGGAGGCTGCTCAAAACACTTTTACCAAGCTTGGCATGGTATAACAGATGATTTCGAAGTGTCACATACCGTAAAAGGTCTAAAAATTGAGTTTTACGATAATGTACCACCACATCCAACTTAAAAAGTGAAAGACTCGTTGGAAAGAAATTCTTACGATTGTGAAATTAGGAAGTTGTTGGATAAAGGAGTAATGTCATGAACAATTTGATCTGCCGGTGACTTTATTTCACCTATGATCTTCGTTCTGAAAAAATGGATCAAACAGAATGATTTTAAACCTCAAAAGGTTCAGCGAATATGTCCTTTACCAACATTTTAAGATGATTAAGATGATTTACCGGCAGTTAAGAGTTTGGTACGATCTGACTGTTTTATGGCGTCAAATGATTTGAAAGAGGCTTATTATTCTGTTCTCATTAACGATGATTATCGAAAATATTTGAGATTTTCTTACAAAGATGTTTGCTATAAACATACTTGCCACCTAATGGTTTAGCTACTGCACCAAGGGCTTTCACCAAACTGCTCAAGCCTGCCCTCATTTGCGTAAAATGGGTCATAATGTCATTGGCTATAATGATGGCCTGTACATTCGAGGTGATACTGAAGAAGGATGTTCATAGGCAGTGTCCGCTACTGTAAAAGTTTTCTCAGAATTGGTGCTTCTAAATCCACAAAAACAGCTCAAATGCTAACTACCACGAGTCACTTGCTGTAGAGTTAGATTGAAATCTTTATGCCACGATTTTCACCATTCACATATTCAAATTTTGTGTGACAATTCAACAGCTGTAACGTATTTGAACAAAATGTGTGGCATAAAATAGAGCTCTTTTGATGCTCTTGCCGAAAAGATATGGCTGTGGTGATTAGAGAATAGTTTCTGGATTTCTGCCTCCCGTATATACTAGGCAAAACTTATACGTATGCTGACTTCCTATCTAGAAACGTTGAATCGAATAGTTAAATGATTTTGTGTTTTGTGAATTGGTTAGAATTTAACGGGGGTTTGACACAAATTGACTTATTTGCCTCAAGAAATAATGCTCAAGTAGAAGAAGTTTGTATCATGACGTCCCGACCCTTTGGCCTTTGCCATCGATGCATTTAGCTTGATGTTGGGCTCTAACTTCTTTTACGACTTTCCCTCATTTAGCCTGATCGGAAAATCCCTGCAGAAGGTGCGGGAACTAGACCAGGCAACCGGAATATTTATAGCTTCAATGTAAGCAACGCAAACTTAATTCGTCAAGCTGATGGAACTTTTAATAGATCAGCCTGTGCTATTACCCGCAATAAGGGAGGATTTGCTAATGTTACCGCACAACAAGGAAGTACGTCTGTACGTGTACACCCTGTCCGCCACAGCCTAAAGCTCATAGCATGTCACATTACAGGGAAGCGTTGCGACAGCAAGGCATTTCGGCACAAACAATCTAAATCATTTTATCCGCTTGGAGACCAAGTACGCAATGCAAATGTGCATCATACTTTTCAAGATGGTTCCTTTTTTGCCGTGAAAAAGACTGTAGTCCGTTTATCACAACTATACCCCTAATTAGAATAAATAACGCAGGAAATAGGTATAGTAACATTAATACAGCACGAACTAAGCTGTCTTCTTTTCTCACCAGATTGGTAAAAATTATTTGATAAAAAGGTCCATGAAGGGCATTTCTGAGTTGTGTACGCCAGTTCCCAGATGCAAAACGATCTGGGATGTGTCTATCGTGTTAGATTATTTAAGACGTCTTGGAGAAACCAATATTTTACCCTTAAAATTGTTAACTTGCAAGGAAGTGACCTTAATTGCATTGATTTCGGCACAAAGATGTCAAACTTTAGGTTTGCTACATTTAAATTCAATGGAAAAGAAGTCTGATATATTCATTTTCTATGTAAGTGATAAGTTCAAACAGTCTCGTCCGTGAATCGTGGGTCCTGTTGTTAATGAACCTAAGTTTCCTGGAAATGCGCCATGTGCTTTTCCTGCCTTAGAAAAGTATTTGCATTTGACCAAAAGTTTGATAAAATACTCCAAACTATTCATTAGTTTTGTTAGTCCCCACACTTCGGTAAACAGAGAAACGATTAGTAAAGGATAAAACATGTTTTTAAGGAATCTGAATACCGATTTGTTTAAGCCTCATAGCACCAGATCAGCTACAACATCAGGTACCTTTGTCAAAGATGTCCCAGTCAAAGATATCCTTCAACAGCTGGTTGGAGCAATGAAGTTTCCTTTGCTAGGTTTTATCAAAAGCCAATTACGGATTTAAAAGATACTAAATTTGTTGAGTCCATTCTGACAAGTTGATGGGTTTTTGAAAATCAATTATGGATTTAAAAGATACTAAGTTTGTTGAGGCCATTCTTACAAGTTCATGGGTTATTGAAAACCAATCCTGACTCGTTTCCTTTTCTTGAGCGTTCATGAAAGATCTAGTTATATTGTTTCCTGAAATTAAAGGGTTGATGTGAATCTGAATATTTGGGTGTTCTGTTCACATCTGTGGCTTTGAAGTCTCATAGAATCTCGGAATGCAAGTCATGAGACGAGATGGAATCCTAAAATTAAACAAATGTAGTGAAGTTTGATTGGGATTCCATCGAGTGATTTGCTTGCATGAAGGGATTACGTGCCCACCCAAAATTTCGTTAAGCCTGATCCTTAATTTGGCTACATATGTGAACGTTTTGAATAATCATTACAGTTTTCGTCAGCTTGAAACTTGGACATTTATACTTTGACCTTGATTTCCGATTCCAGCAGGGTAAGGACG
>WURT03000010.1:668822-685580 GCA_009936505.3 Holothuria glaberrima | reverse complement strand
GTGTTTTGGGTTTGTTGCAAGTGAAGTGTTTTGAGAATGTTTTACAAATGTTGCTCGTGTATACAGGCCTTTATAAAAAAAAAAAAAAAAACTTGAAAACAAGATATTGCAAGATAGGAATAATAGACACCCTCTGTTCCTGAGCTTTCTGGCACACACCAACCCAATGACAAACACAACACTGTCCCAGACTACCGGTACCGCCCCCACTTCTCTCACCAAACAGAATGCAAAACAACTTGACAAGGAATACTTTATCGGCAAGGAATCATAGAACAGACGTTCTGGTTTCATCTTGACTTGTAACTGGTTACCTGTTCTTACAGAACACCTCTGTAAATGGTGTGTCAGCATTACACTGCCGTAGGCATCTTGCAACACGACAAGCTGACGGAACGTATAAATGCGATTATCTTCAGTGAACATAACCATTGTCAAAAATAGTTCTCATCATACTTAAGATATTTCGTTTAAGCAACACTGGTGAAAGAAACATCCTCACCAGGGCTAAAATTTAAGTCTCATGACCTACCTATTCTGTGATTAGCTTTTGCTGAAAAGACAATACCAACTAAAGCTAGGACAACAATAATAAGCGACTTAAGAAATACCCTGAATAGAATCACATTTTCATTTATTTTTTACAGTGCTTGATACCTTTATCCATCCTAATTTGAAATTGGTGTTCGAATTTTACAGAACTTCATTACACCTTTCAATTTTTCTAAACGTAACAAAGTCGATGACACTAACTCGTTTTTCCCATGAGCAATACTGACTGCATTTAGCAATCTGTCTTCGTTTTCAAAAAGTATATTGTTACTGTGCTCATGATAGGCTTTAGCCAGGCCGTTTTTTCTAATCTCTCTCACCCGTGACAGACATTTTTCTGCTATTTTTTTCTTCTGGTTGTATTTGATGAGAGACTTCTGTTTTATCTCTGTAAATTTGCCTTTCTTGCTGACAGCTAACATATCTGCTACCATCTCCAACTCGTCCGATTGTTGTCTTATTTCGTGAATCATCTCGTTGCGACGTTGTCGTGTTATTTCTTTAACATAGCGAACATTTTCCGTGTGATTAGTTCCTGATTTTGATACGTCAAGAAGAGCCTCATGATTAGGTATCTGAAGCCTTGTAACAACTAACCTGAGTTGTTCTACGATTTTATTTAATTTGTAAATGCAGTAAGTCAGGGGCGTAGGCTGGGGGGGGGGGGTGCGGACGCACCACCTCTCCTTAGTTGGAGTTTCGCTCAAAATGAGACAAAAAGTCCTCAAAAATATTAGGCGAAAAAAAAGGCTCAACATGACTACCGTGTTACTCCCTGACCTCCATTCCCGCTCTTACACCTGTACCTTCAAAAGCATACAACTCGGCATATATATATTTACCTGTTAGCTTTCTTACACGCAAAGAAACGAATGCGTTATACTTAGTGTATTGGGGGTGAATATGCAGTTAATGTATATCGTAGGAATATCGACCCATTGGGCGTTTTTAAGGATAATGCACCCTTCAGATGTGACGCTGTCGCAAGCTGGAATTTAAGTGTCCATATGAACAGAGTAAATTGAGGGTAGGTGGTGCACTTTTTGACGTCACATGGGTAGTCGGTGCATCTTGTACATTTGGAGGCCTCTTAGTTTACCAGTGCAGTGTGTAAAGTCATTGAATCTGTGGTCAAGGATTATGTGCTTAAGTATCTTTTAAATAATTGTTTACTGAATCTGTCTCAACATGGTTTCCTGCCCAATAGGTCTTGCCTTACTTATTTACTGAGCTTTTTTGAGGATGTCTCTTGTGTTTTGATTCTGGTCATTGTGTTAATGTCATCTACATTGATTTTCAAAAGGCATTTGATAAAGTACCTTTAGGTAGACTTATGGTGAAACTGCATCAGTTAGGTACACAATGCCAGTGTGCTAACTGGATAAATTCTTGGCTTCTTGGTAGATCTCAGAGGGTTGTTGTCAATGGTAACTTCTCATCTTGGACAGAAGTCACAAGTGGAGTGCCACAGGGTTCTGTTCATCGCCCTATTCTTTTCTCAGTTTTCATCAATGATATTGATAGTTCTTTCACATCTAGCATTAGTAAGTTTGCTGATGACACTAAGCTCTATAGGAAAGTAAGCGATGAGAAGGATGTTTCGCTTTTACAAAAAGACTTAGGTCATTTTCATGGTCTCAGACCTGGCAAATGTCTTTTAATGCTGATAAATGCAAAGTTCTTCACTTTTGATCTAAAAATTTGAGTTATGAATACACCATGGCTGGTAGTGTATTGAGTAATGTGACTTCGGAAAAGGAGTTGGTATTGTCATTACAAGTGATCTGAAGCCTTCTGGGTAGTGTGCAGCTGCTGCTGCTAGGGCAAATAGGGTGCTTGGATAGATCAAGAGGAGTTTCAGTAATTTTAGTAAAGATATTGTGTTGAATTTGTATAAGCAGTTGGTTAGGCCACATCTTGATTATGTTGTTCAGGCTTGGAATCCTTTCTATAAAAAGGACGAGTTTCTTTTAGACAAGTTCAGAGAAGAGCCGCTCGGCTTATTCCCGAAGTGCGTTAATTTCCATTATCATGATGGGTCCAAATGTCTAGGACTTACTACTCTAGAGTAAAGAAGGATAAGGGGGGATATGCTGCGGGTTTTCAAATTCCTTTCTGGTAGGAATTCTATGTCTAATTGTAACTACTTAGAGGTTTGTGCTAATTACCATGTTCGAAGCCATTGTATGAAGCTGGTAAAGTATTTCTCTAGGCTTGACATCAGAAAGTTCAGCTTCTCTCATAGAGTTGTTAATGAGTTTAACAGTCTGCCTGCGTGGGTTGTCAATTCCACTTCTGTCAATTGCTTCAAGATAAACATTGGCAAGCTGAATTGTGACTGTGGCAGAATCTGACTGTGGTACGAGGGTTTTGTTGGGTATTAGGTTTGGTTTGGGATTTGTTTTGGGTCTGATTTTCACAGGGCATCTTATGGGGCTTTTGCCCTCCTTTGCCCTAAACCTTGTTTTGTTATGTCATATTACATTATGAAGGGAAGATCAAATTTTACAGCATTTTTCAAGAGATATTGTGCCTGGGTTGATTATTATTGGTTTGGTTTCTGCAACCAGGCTAGACCGATTTCTGTTGTTTTGGCCCATAAGATGGCCAAACGTCATCAGTAGCGATCAAGATCGTCTCATGATAGGAAAATAACAAATCAGTAACATCTGAGAAACTTCTCGTAGAGCCCATTGAATTTCGCTTTGGCATAGCGCATTTTTCATTTACCAGGAAGCCTTCTCTTAGACGTTACAAGATCTTGGAGAATACATGTTTGTGAGGGTGAACACATAAACAGGTGCCATTTATATTTATGGCA
The DNA here is from genome assembly GCA_009936505.3 of Holothuria glaberrima. Taxonomy (NCBI): domain Eukaryota; kingdom Metazoa; phylum Echinodermata; class Holothuroidea; order Aspidochirotida; family Holothuriidae; genus Holothuria; species Holothuria glaberrima. Next base: position 682,207 of record WURT03000010.1, on the reverse strand, counting down.
AGTTCATGTTGTTATGATTTTTTAGTAGATGCATTGTCGTGGATTCTGAGAAGTCCCATTGTGGGCCGCCTTTGTTTCAAGTTGCCTTGAAGTGATTTTAGAGGTTATACATTGTATCCTCTCCTTAGTTAATATTGGTTGACATGGGAAGCTATTTATGCTTTGCGACGGTCTCTTTAATTTACTTAGCACTATTTGCAGGGGGTTTGGGGTGTCGTTTAAAAAAAGTACCTTTACCTTCGCAATTTAAGCAAGGGGTAAAGTGTCGTTCTCAAAAAGCATCCCTTGGAAAATCTTATAGGAAAGCTAGGAGCAACATTCTCGGAAGGTTCGTCATGGGTTATAAACCTGATTATTTCGGGTCCTTATTTTGGTAGGCCTGGGTAACAAATCATTATTATTACAAAGAACTCATTCTTCGCATAGGAATTCGTTCGCCTTTAAACAGGATAGGTTATGGACAGTTGGCGACTACGTATAGTCTTATATTCTTCAGTTAAGGAGCATTCGATTGTGTTCTACCGAACGGGTAATAAGTTTGCCTGTGTTTCAGGCAGGGTGTGAGGTCGTTAAATCTTTCCGTGAAACTTTTTTCTAGTAGTTTCACGTTTGAGACTTTTCATCCCTTTGGAGACGTTTTTTACATTTTCAGATGAGTCTTTGGAGACTTGGGATGATGGGTCACTCGTTATTAGGTTCTCCTGCTAAAAGGCCCAAGCATAAAGAATCAATCAGCGATTACCCACTAAGTCTGTATTTCAAAACCCAACTTGGGACAAACACGGGATGGGTGGGAACATTTTTAGTGTAAGAACCCAATTTGACGACGAGAAACAATAAAATCTGTCATCTTGGGAAAACTTAAAAATTTAATAAAATTTTTTAATTTGTTCACCCCCTGCATTGTTGTGCCTCCTATACAAACGCTAGTACTTGCTTTTTGGGAACTGAATTCCATCTTCTCAAATGTCGCACCCTCCCAGGCTCAGACCAGTCTACGCCCCTGTAAGCTACATCATGATAGACACGCTCCAAATCTTGGGCCTGTTCAGCACAATCAATACAGATACACACCTTGCAAGTGTTACAAAACCGATCTTGAGGCTGCGCATGCAAAGGACAAATGTTTTCACCTTGGTTGTTTTCAGGAGTATCCAAAATGGCATAATTGGTTGGTCAGTCTTCAGTTGAACCAGATGGCGGCAATCCTGCTATTTTGTGACAATCTGAACACTGTGAGGTCCTCGTAGAGGAAAACCAGGAGCGTCGTTTGGGGAGGTTCTTCAAACGAACAACGCAGACAAAATGTTAGTCCGCATGAGATTTTCTTCAATTGAAAGAAATGTTCCAAAAACATTCTACACACACAAACACACTTGATCGCAGGATATCTCGATTCAACCATCATGCAAGTGCATTAAATACTGTATAAAGGTGTAGTTCGGGATGTTCTTATAGAAGGTAATACAAAGATACATAATTGCGATGAAAGTATGGTACAGCAGAATAGTGAATTGACGACAAAAGTCGACAAGTCATGGGTGCAAAAGATACCTGCGTAATGTATCAGCCTGTTTAATGGAAAGTTGAAAGTACCTTATGGTAAGTGTAAGCGCAAGAGGCATACCCTTTACAATTGAAATGCATTTTCTTACTGATAATTCGGTTACGTGCCAAAGATACGATAAGTCTTGTTTTAAGCCTATTGGCTTAAGTTTTCGGACATCAGTGTCTGGATATACGACTGGTTCAATGAGTCCGAAAATACAAAATCCTATCAAGAGGGATGTAGAAGGATCCAATTTAGGGTCATTGTCAGTTGTCACTAGTACCACATACATCAGCTTAGGCCTATAGGCCGGCTGTACATTACCATTCCTTGATGTTACTTCGTAGCCACGCCACTCCATCACTTCCTTATATGGTTCATCAACCACCGTCCAAAACAGTTTTTAAGGTATACTGCTCGCTTTTCGTTATTTTAAGTACAAGGACGTCCTCACCTTTCACTTTATTGTGAATTCACTATTTATTTCATTTTTGTATAACGAGTTATCTGTACGTGAATCTACCTATGGACTCGCAAATGAACACAAGTCAAACTTTTGACATGCTGTACAATCAAATATGTTCAATATCTTCTTCCTTGCAAATAAAAAGATCGGAAGCCCATAATTAGTAGGTTTACGTTTTAATTAAATAACGTTTTGAGAATAAATACTGATTTTAAAGGCAAGTCTTGATTCACGCTTGTCGAAAATGTTTCCAGTCTAATGATGCTATATGAAATGACACGTTTAATGTAAGATGTAAGGGCATACTAACCGTTTACTGTAACCTAGGACAAGTCAATGTTAGACCGTATGACTATAGGAAAGTGTCAATCCGATAGCGCAATTTGGCGGGGAGATTGCCACACATGGAGTTATCTTTTTCCCTAACTGTAACGACTTCAAAAACAATCTCCGTAGTCATATTTCACTTAATTGTTTTGTCATTTCACCATGAAAAGTACGACTTATCGTCTCTTATGGCAACATAGTTTTGAGAGGTATGGTACACCGAAGCATAACTCAAGAATTTTTCCTACATTTTATATTCGAATGGTTGGGGTAATTTGTTAAAAGTTCGATACATAAGACTCAAAGAGAGGAGATATAGCTCGAATGATGTTTTATTAATTAACAGTGCCTGGTCACTGGGGAACTAACTTCTATAGAGAATATAATGCAATAAGTGTTTAATATTAGAATTACAACTAAGGACATGTCAGGAGGAATAACCACCGGCAGTTAGATTAAGTTACACCCTGGAAGTTTTACGGATTACAGTATAGTAGGACTTTGTGACATTCACCTAAGCTGGGAGATATTTCGAGAAGCATATGCATGACTGCATCCATTATTAAGTTATATCAGCTGCAAATCTGAACTTTTCTGTGTTTAGGGGTTAGGGTTAGGGCACAAATTTCAATACCTTTCAATAACTTTGCGTTAATACTTCAAATACAAACTGCTAAAAACTGAAGGTTATAAACAGATTCACTCTTCGAAGCTGAACCAAACTTCTTGAAACATTAGGCAGCGCACAAAATGGTCATAAAGTTGTTCTGATGAAACGTACTTTCAGCATATTCTTGAGCCTTGAGGGTAGGCCTCCTCGTGTTAAAACCTGTTGAAGCGTTTAAATACACTTCTATACCTAGATCATAGTTATCTTATTTTTCATTCCGGATTTCAGTTGTCTTATTGTCTATTTAGTTTTTCCCATCTCCCTACAGCCTGTGATTGTAAGCTACAATATTACTGTGTTCTATGTCCACATCTCTCAATGTGTTCCACTACCTTAAGGTAGGTTTCAAAGCAAACATATATGTGCCGACAGGTGATTTCGATTGATGGTTCAACATATTAATTACATTTCACCGATATATTGAACGTCAATATTTCCATAACTGCTACCGGAACATGAATACCCAAGCATAATTTAACCCCAACCCCTACAGTGTTGGAACATGCAGACTTCGAAAATACACTCCATTATCAATGCCATTTACCACTAACTGTGTATACACTATATACGAGAAAGCCGTTTGTATAAATTACGCCATCGTTTCCTTTGCACAGCTCAGCAGTGACTGATTTAAAGCCCAGTTCATACTACTCAGCGAGCTCAATGCGGAAAGGACATTTTGTCCGCAACGGTTGGGGCGAGTAGGGTCAACAGACTTTCACTGTGCGCTTCTGTTCCGCATTGAGTGCGGCAGCCCGTTACTACTCGTTTCCACTGTTCGCGCTTACAATTCGTTCCCGATCCGTTTGAGATAAACCAATTTTATCCTTTTCCGCTTTGCACTTTCAATGCGGAACGAGTTGACTAGTGTTTCTGCATTGCAATGAACAGCAGACTACAGTTATAACCAATATACTGGCTCAAGAAACACTTATGCAGAAGCGTACGCGGGGAGGGGGGTGGTATTGGTCCTTTCCCCCCTCACAGATGCCATTTTCCCTAAAAATACGTCAATTTCTTAACACAAAGTGTACCTCAAAAGGTAGCATTTGAAGCACCAGATTGCATGTAAGGACACCTAATTTTTCAAAAATTTTCAATGGGGAAGGAGACACCCTTCCCCTTATACCTCTCCACCGGTCCAGGGATTCTGTTTTTTTTTCTTACTAAAAATTCTTAAATATTTTAAAACAAATTTTACTTCAAAATGATAGCATATGTGGCACCAGATTGCATGTAAGGACACCAATTTTTTTTAAAGTTTTCAAAGGGTAGGACGGGGACAGCCCCTCCCCATATATCCCTCCCCCCTCTCCAGCGATGCCTTTTTTAAGTTCCTAAAAACGTGTGTATTTTAACACAAATTTTACTTCGAAAGGTAGCATATGTGGCACAAGATTGCATGTAAAGGCACCTATTTTTCCAAAATTTTCAAAGAGGCCTTCCCTTAGTTCCCTCTCACTGATGCCAATTTTTTTTATTTATATTTATTTCTATGATACGTAAATTTTTCAACCCAAATTTTACTTCAAAAGTTTGCATATGAAGCACCAGATTGCATGTAAGGACACATAATTTTTCAAAAAATTTTTAAGGGAAGGGGCACTCCCTCCTCTTAGACCCTTCCCCAGGCCGGCGATCACTCAACAAATTGCATGCACCCCTACCTTGAGAGAAATCCTGGGTACGCCACTGCACTTATATCTGCCATGATGACGGCATTTCCTCACAGGAGGATGAGCAATTGATCGAAGAAATGAGAAAGTACGAGAATTTGTATATACAACCGTAGTCATATCTTTAGAAAACCAAAATGTAGCAAACAGTCGTGATTATACGTGGCAATTTCAGACAACCGAAAAATCAAAGAATGTCTACTCTGAACGAGAGGTTTATGGTATGAATATGATATAAATCCGAATGACGAAAAGGGGTAAATATTCCCACTTGTACACCGTGACTACATGACCGCATAGACGCGGGAGGGAAAGGAGTTTTCCCATTAATCAGTGGCGGATATGAGGGAGGCGCAACAGGCGGGCGCAACAGACGAGCTCCCTACTGGCCGCCATGCGTGAAAAAAAAAGGTGAGGCCAAGAAACAAACAAACAGCGAAATTTGCAAATTAAATCCCCCCTCAATTAGCCGCTATGAAATAAAAAAATGATCATAAAGATGCTTAAAAATGTGTCACATATAACACCATTTTGCATCTCAGCCCTCTTCCAAAACCAAAAATTTTGGAGGGGGACATCACCTCCTTCCCATAGGCCCCTTCCCCTACGACAGCTATTAATCAAACCTTGCCACCCCTTTTGGAAATTCCTGGATACGCCACTGACTTTGGGGTCGTTACACGTATTTGTATGCTAAGTGCAGAAATACCCTTAACTGGGTCCCCACATGAGTAATTGGGGACTCCCCAGTCCCCTACTCCACTTCCTTTGTCTTTGCTTGACTAGGTGTGAAGGAAGGGCAAACATTGGTGGAAATAATTGAGAGATCTATTCGCAAAAAAACTGAAGTACGATCTTGCGACCCCCTTCAGCCAACATGAGGGAGGTGGTATAAGGGCGCAAACCTTCCAAATTTTTCAGTCACCGGAGTAAAACCCATAGCGAAATGAATACAAATACAGGGAAAATATTTCACTATTTAGCCACTTAGTGAATAGCGTAAAATGAGCAATTCAAAAAACGCTCCTTCGAATCCCCTTCCGGGATGGTGATCTCCTTGTGTAACTGTGTCCCCCTACTTAACATTTCCTGTAGGTCCGTAGCGAGACAAGGCACTAGAAAAGGGGACATAAAAGCTACCAGGAAAATTTTCTTCGGGACAGACACAGCCCACTAAAATGCAGTATGGAATGATAATTTTGAATTTTTGGGGGCCCTTAACTCCACCTTCACCTTTGGCTACGGACGTGTTTTGATGATTGACCAACGGGGAGATGCTGGTAAAACTGGTCAAATCCGGTTGGGCTCATTTGAAACTATCTAGAGCGAGTTGAGTCACTATGACGCATGGCGTATCAGCCAAGGTGAGTGAAATTCGCCTCCGTGTAAGTCCCGGAAATATTAAGTGATATTACGTACCACCGCCTTGTCGATTTCCTCTTCCCCCTGCGAATCTTATAACGTAGGATAGAAACATCCTCATCGGATCCATCTTGGATCTATAATTTGTGGAGAACGGTTGTACTCGTCTAGACCGCAAAGTACGAAGTAAAACGGGGATTATACGGTGCAGAAAATGTCCGGTTGAGGTCGGCGATAGGCGCGATTAAATTGAGTAGTATGAACGAGTTACAAACTGTTCGCCGACCACACTCGCCGAGTGTGCGGCGAGTGTGCAGCGACCATGGCCGGCGGAGAAGTATGAACCTAGCTTTACGAGACAACTTGTGTTCAAAAGACGTGTTGACTGAATAATTACAGACGAAATACCTGGTTTTCTTTCAAAGGTCCGGGTCAGGTCACGTTCCGTCAATTCTGCTCAAAGGTATGTGATCGAAGTAAAAAAAAAGAACGAAAATGTTCAAATTTCGGGCAAAAGTCTAAAGAAATGTTCATGTAGTATTTATGAATATAAAAGGGATATTGGTTGCTGTCGTGAGAAACAATAATTGTTACCCCTCTTCTCAAAAACATGCCCCTCTCAAAAAGCAAACAACTGAGACAGCCGTAGAAAAACTAGATACATTTTTCAATACATACCCTCCTCATTCTTTGAAACAGTCATGTATGACGTTTAACTACATATAGCCACAAAACTGGTACATGAAAAACTGTTTGGAGCAAGGGTAAGCTGGTAATATAAGTAGTAAGTATTGTGTAAGAACATTACAGCTAGTATTGAAGAATTTTAATTCGTTCCAAATTAAGACTATGGGTGAGCAGCAATATGGACCAAAATGCTGTCACGATATCGCATTCGTGATAATCAAAGCGCATGTGTGCTTGGACAAAATCAGCTTTCCTACATGTATGTTTCCAAGCAGTTAGATCTAACCCTTCTCTTTCACCAGTGCCAGTTTTTAAAGTACTTTAAATTACAAGGCTATGCAGTGAGCCCAATACTTACTACATTTATACATTTACTTTATAAACGGCCCAATTGTGCAAACGTAATCAAAGGCCAAGGACGTAGCCAGGAAATCATCTTAGGGGACGGATGGATAGCCGTCCTGGGGAGAAGTCTAAGAGAGGGGGTGTCCCCTCCTCTTTGGGAAATTTTGGCTTACGGAAGGTTCGGCTAGATGCAAAAGTGTTACATTTGATGCTAGATTTGAACTGAATATATCTCTAGGAATTCCTATTTTTAAAGTAATGATTTTCATTTTTCATCTGAAATCTTCCTGAGAATTTTTCTTCCATCCTCCCCAGCCTACGCCCCTGAGTTGTGTAATGCTCACAGCGTCTTTAATTTGTCAAAGGGCTTAAATTTATATATGATATATATGAATCAGAAATGTCTTGCGTAAGGGAGCGCTTTGCGCTATACGCATGGGGTCAAGGGGCCTGCGTTGAATCCAAACCTTGTTTGCCTTCCTGGGCTTTACCTCCCTCTTCCCACCCCTTCATGGTCTCCAGGGGCGCTACCACTGCCCGCTCTCTCTTCCCTCTTTTTTTTCTCTTTTTTGTCTTTTTTTCTCTTTTATCTTCCTCCTCTTTTCTCCTCATTTTTGGGGGCGACCGTCCCCATCGCCCCCTGGCAACGCCACTATCAAAGGCTATAAGGTACAACAGGTAAACCAAAAGAGAAAGAGTAAAATAATAAAAGAAAACAAACCGATAAAAAAATCAAAAGACATAAAGAGAATAAAAACCAGTTAACCAAAGATATAGTTAAAAGTCTCATTAAAATATTAAAAGCTTTAACAACTAAACTTACAAGAAGCAATAGTTTTCCATTATCGAAAAATAAAATTAGATATTCTAAGGGATACTCTGGGCAAAGGCTGAATTTTCAGATTCGGCAATCGACAGAAGTCGGATTTTGTCGGATAGTATCTCAAATCCAATCAAAAGTTATACCCTTGCTTAAAGAAACAGAAAGAAATAACGTTGTGGACAAGTTTGGCAAAATAGAAAAGCTGTTGGCTAACGGTGTTATATAACTACAGTTTAACTGGAAACTAAGGTAAACTGATCCTCAAAATAGCTTATTGCACCCTTTAACAATTAAAAAACCAGGAGGTTATCAGGGTAATGTTAATGTCATCATGTTTTAAAGAATATTTCTTAAACTGCATATTTTTAAAGAAACGAAACAGAAATTTTAAATATCAAAACATGATATTTTCAAATATAGGTCTTGTTTAATATTATGGATTGGCTTAATTTGAATTTGCTTTTTTATCAGATTAAATTTGAATAGGTGCATGCATTGTATAGCTCGGATTGTTGTGCAAACGCTATTCTATTGTAACAAAATGGATGATGTGCTATTGCTAGCAGAGGTTGACATCGCCGATGGTGCAGATTGCAAAAGCTGCCGTGCCTTCATCGTTTACAGTATGTGGAACCCTAGAAAAACACATCTTTCAGATAGCAAACCAATTGCCCTCATGCCGTGTTAATTTTGCCGTCAGTGTCCCTCGATTTACTATTACACGTACCGTAACCATTATATGGTTTAGCCTAGAAACTCAGAAAAGTATTGCAGAAAATTATAATTGTGGCAGAAAATTAAACAAAACAAATATTTCGTATTTACCTGAAAGGCTACTAAATGTGCGAAAGGCAACCAAATTAGATCCTTGATAATGTACTCGTAATAAAAGGATGTACTCGCTAAACTCTTCTGGTCTTCTGGGTAATGCGACCTTAATGAAATAGTGTCCTTCTCAGAATCTTCTGCTGACGTTTGTGTTTTACCTAAGGGACTACCAAAAATGGGAGAGGGCAACCAAATAGATCCTGAACAATGTATCCAAAACGAAAAAGTGTTTCCAACATTCATCTAGTTCTTCATGTATAACTCAGTACTGTGAAAATTAGAACGCCCCCTTGCTCTCCCTCTAGACTCATTTTGCCGACTACAGACTTTCAATTTGCGTCAATGCCCAGCACTGGTGGAACTACAAACTACCATGGGCGTGTAGTACTGCTGTATACTCGTTTTACAGCTCTTGGCAAGCACTGCGCCAATGACACAATTAACTGAGACAACTAAGATATAGTATCTTAATGGGACACCTCCTTACCATATGACGTAAACAGACAAAAGAAAACCTTTTTGCTACGGTAGTGAGTTAATTTACGACGCTATTACTATCATTAAAGACAGATTATTCTAACTACACTTTGAGAAAGAAAAACTTGTCAGACCTGGGTTAAGTTATCACTAGCTAGTTGGCTAGTCCGGCCGGATCGACATCTGGCCGTGCATCTCTAAGCTATATAAAAGTCAATGTCACTAACAACATATTCGCTCTTCAAAAATGTGCTGTAGATGCATGTTGTACAAATGGCCAGCAATAAAGTGCCCACTCAAATCAATCTGACAGGGTTACACAATGACATCAACCAAACATACAACAAAAGGAAAAGTTTTGCCAGCTACATTTCACATTTTAAAGGGCAATCTTTTAAAATTTAGCTGATGTAATTTCTAAAACCAGCTTTGACAATACCTAATTATGTTCCAGTTTTTGGAGCAGTGTCTTACAGTGAAACGCTGCTTTTAACTACGAGTTGCCGGGTTCCCTTCATGTCTATAACTCACTCTGCAAGAAAACTGATACGTAAGCTCTTCCACACTCTTGAATGCACACCTCAGTCAATAGTTTACCAGAGTGCGTTAACAAACGGTAACAATAGTGAACAAACAAATGGTAGTCAGCAGTGTTGTAGTACTCGAGACCGGTCTCGGGCTCGAGGTCGGTCTCGAGTCACGACTTTAAGGACTCGGACTCGTGAATCGGACTCGGAAGGCAAGGACTCTGACTCGGCCTCGTACAGTCCGGACTCGTGACTCGACGCTAAATTTCCCGAGACCGGGCTCGAGACCGGTAGAATTTAGAATAACTGTTATGCAACTAATCTGTCGTCACATAGCGCTTCACACGGTATGTCTTAGCAATATGAACAATAAAGTGTATATGATATTCTTAAAGGCCCTAAAAAGTGCATGGGGTCCTTACTAATTTTCGCTTGCGTCCAGGAGTTTAATCCGAAAGAACTCAAGGGTCACACCCAGACGTGAGTCCATTATTTTGCCTTCAGGCCTCAGTTTGAAATGGTTAGCGTTCCACCTAAATAGGTGGCGTCAAGGGGTCCGTCACGTCAAAATGTCCGGTTTCAGAGCAGCACCGAATGGAATAAAAAGGGCGTAGCCCTGGAAGCTTTGAGGGTATTTACAAAAGGGTGGACATAAACCTGGACAGTTATCTACGCTATCTGTCATGATGATCCATTAGGCCTGGCCTTACCGAGCGGGTAACAAACAAATTATGCCAGATTCAGTGGCGCAAATCTTTGTTGAAATGTGTATGGCTGTGGAGAAGGTGCACGGTTTGGCGTGACTTTATCTGAGTGGAGCGTCACTATCTGTTGGCTCGTACAGCGTACCAACAATAGTTTTGCCAAAAGAGTCTCCAAGATCGCCTTGGGTGGCAAGTTACCAGGCTCAAAAGTTCTATCTCAGTACTGTATTCTTTATTGTAAAGTATCATTATTTAGAGGTACACAGCTCAAATAAGAAATGGCAAATAAGCTAGAAGAAAGAAAATAATATTCGGCCTATATATGTTTCTATCAAAGGACTTTGGTCTCCTATGATTTCGTAAGCTCATTTCAACTGGCCTGCCTAGCTTCCCTCATCACCATTAGATTACATAAGTCAAAATGCCGGCTGAGAGTTGTTAGAGGTTGTGCACGTTTAGAGGTTGAAGCTCGAATCTTACGAATTCTCAAGCATTTTGAATTAGAGTCTTTCTTGATGTTACTTTTCTGGTACTTTTAAGCGTTTTTATCTCCTGTTGGAACCATTTAAAATCCGTTTTTTGAAGACATTTGCGTCAGATTTGAAGGTTTTTGTTGTTGCCTGAGACAACAATCAGATTTCGCAACTAACCCCTACTCGTTACTACACATACCGATTGTGCGATATATATTTGCAGTAGGAGGACTATGGATATCTCTATGGAAGAGAACGACACTGTTTTCAGCACTAGTATACAAACTGATACCATGACTGCATGCTCCAGAGTATGTATTTTCCCAGCCTTGGACCCACTTGGTGAGACCGTTTGTGATTTTTGCGGTAACTAAATATCATATCCAGTGTGTGGGGTTAAAAAAAATTCCCGCCAAAACTAAAACATGGATTTGTAAACCTTGCAGAAGTTTCCCTGCAACACTTCAAGCTACAACTGAGCGATTACCTACCGCACTGAATAAAATTGATCGGCTTGAGAAAGAATTGAATATGCTGAAATGTTCAGACGAGTCAGGTGTTGAGCGATGCGATAAACCTGTCAACCTTAACAGCGAAGTAGCCCACAATGGGCCTAGCTATTTTGAAGTTTCGAAACGCAACCTTCTCAAGCCGAAACGGAGTCTGATTATTGGCGATTCAATGGTTCGTGATTCTAAACCGTGATACTTTTGAGTCCACGGATATCAAATGCATTAGAGGCGCCACTTGCTCTTCCATCCGTGAAGCTCTTAACACCATGGACGTCTCAGTGTATGATCACATAGTAGTTCATGTAGGTGCAAACGTTATCTCCATGTCAATTCCGTTGGAGGAGACTCTCAGCAACTTCGAAGAAATTGTCACATCAACACAAGAATCCCTAGTCGGTTCCAAAATCGCGATTTCTGGACCATGCCCCAGGTTGGACCAGCATAGCCAAGGGGTTAAACAACTGGACAACAGCCTGCAGGTTTTGACAACTCGATTGGATTGCAGGTACATACAGTTATTAGCTTCTATGACGTATGCTGACGGTGAAGCAGATACGGGCCTCTTCGTAGATAACGTCCACCTAAATCATAGGGGTACTGAACGCCTCATCGATAAGTTAACCCAAGTACCATGGCTTTGTAGATCATCTAGAAGGCACATGCGACTCAGTAACAATGACCGTCCCGCTTCCAGCACTGATCGATACCGCCGAGGCAACTGGGACCGTAGAAACTACCACGACTATAGGAGGTTAGACCCACGACACGAAAATACAAGACACCAAAATCACAGTCACCAATTCCCGAGAAGATCTCAATACGATAGGTACGTACATGGTTGCTATAACTGTGGGGAAAACAACCACAATTTTGAAAGGTGTCTCTTTGATCAACCGTTCGTGTGGTCGACATGGGCATAAGGAGAAGAACTGCATGTATAAGCGACCAACATACTAAATCTATGGCCATGATGACGGATCCGCTACTGTAAATACCAGTACTATCGAAAGCATCATTTTTGGTGTCCCAAGCAATGTAGTCTTCAACAAACCATTGTCCACACGTGTGGATGTAAGTATTTCTTGTAACACTACCACGACTTCTCTGAACAGTAATAATGTTATTAAAATATTTTTTTAAATATTAATCACCTCTTGCCCAAAGTAGATCAACTTCAAGCAATTCTATACGAAACTGACGAGCTATTTAGTATTTTTGCTCTGAATGAAACTTTCTTGAATGAAACCATCCAAGACTTTGAAATTTACATACCAGGTTACCAAGTTATTCGTAGAGATAGGAAAGATAGAGAGGGAGGGGGATGATGCTGTGTATATAAAAAGCAACATCAGTTTCATCCGGCATACCAATTTTGAAACAGACAGAATCGAAGCAATTTGGTTTGAAATTATTTTAACTCATATTACGAATTTCATGTGTTGGGTTTGTACCGCCCATCAGACTCAAAGGCCGAGTGGTTTGATCACTTTCATGAAATGTTAGCAGTTCCTAGTAATAGTTTTTCTGATTTAGTTATAATTGGAGACTTCAACATAAATTTGTTAGATGGTAATAACTCACGGTGGTTACAAGACCTTGAGATGTATAACTTGAGGCAAATTATAAAAGTGCCAACGAGGGAAGCAAATTCATCAAGCTCTTTAGTGGACCATATTTATACGACTAGAGTAAGTCGTATTGGAAACATTAAAGTTCCAGATCTGAAACTGAGTGATCATTATCCATTATATTTCACTTGGACACATTTTGCGTCATAACCAAGGTCTAAGGTAGGAGGGCACGAAGTTATGAAATGCAGAGAAACTAAGAAATTAGATATCAATGCTTTTAAACGGGACCTAAGGAACTATCCATGGCAAACGGTGTTGCAGGAAGCAGATACCAATCTGTCGCTTGAAAAGTGGGTGAATATTTTCCTAAACATTGTTAATAAGCATG
>WURT03000010.1:618943-630604 GCA_009936505.3 Holothuria glaberrima | reverse complement strand
GACCTCATCTTGAATAGAAAATGTCCTCACCTTGTATGAAATGTTGGGTCCATACATACACACACACACACACACACACACACACCAGCACCATCACATAGATTCCTTCGGCCTACGGCAAGGAATCAAAAATTCCAAGACATTCTACAACAGTTTAAAAATTCTAGAATTTCCAATGACTGTGCCAACACTAAAATTTATTTAAATATCAACGCTTTCATAGCTGTACGCAAATATAGTAACCACTCACCTTAAACTTCTCATCCTTATTACAATTTGATCCGTTCCACTGGTAGATGGTAAGGCCCAGATCAAGAATAAAGACATCCCCTGAGTTGAGATTTCTTCTGTTCAGGGACACCTTTTGTGGAGGGAAAGGAAAAATCAATTCAGTATTTACAGGCAGTAATTTTCACAATATCTGACAAACTTGCTACAACCATATGAAAAAATAAATTGTAAGTCTGTGGATAATTAGGACGTGGAAATTCTTCCTTCTTTATGTCTGGGTGACCAGTATTTGCCTTATGAATTTTCAGATTCTAAAAGCAAACTCTGATTCTACTTATTCCAGGTTCTTCTCACTGTGCCATGCCATGTACAGACCCTAACTTTGACCAAGGTAGAAGTTGACGACTTATCAAGTCATGATTTAGAAGGCTTGTCACAGTGGGGTAAAAAACACCTCACACCTGGACTTGGGTGAGATTGGCACCATGTCAAAATGTCAGGCTGCAGCTGCCTCAGCTAAGCTGCAGCTACCTCAGACATGCTTTGTTGTTATACACATTACAACAGTAGGATTACTGTAATACTGCTATTGTAATGAGTGCAGTAACAAAGCATGGCTGCAACTGCTGTAGCTTGGCTGTTTTGACAAGGTCCCTTACCCGACTGTGCTTCCTTAAATCAGAGCCTCTACTTCTGGCAAGGAGTCCAGAAATGACTCCACTTTTCTTTCAATGCTGTCAAAATACGCACAAAAATTCTTATTTTGGAGTTAACATTTGTTATTTCACAGGTTTTAATGACAAATTTAGACAGATTTAGGCTGTTTGTCTTTTTCCTTATTCCATAACAAGTTTTCACTTCAGTTATACACAATGGTTCTCTGACATAGGCAACTTAGAACCTCAGTCACTGAGATGCCTGTATGATTGTAAGAATACTGTTGTGTTAATACTGTGGACTTCTTATCTTTATGTACAGAGCATATTGCACTGGCCTCCTATGCGTAAATTGTCACCACTGTACATATACAAGTAGGCTTACCAAAATGGCTGCCTACTATAGCCTTGTGTGTAAAAGTTTGGACTTGCTCAAGTGGCTCAGCATCGACAGATTGTGTGAGAAACTTGTAATATTTTCAAAAGAATGCAAGCTCAGGTCAAATTCAACAAATAGAATGAAGGACTGTGATATTTTTCTTCCATTTATGTTCATATTTTGTCTGAAATGTTGCAGATTCATTGTCAAATTGGGCAAATGGTCTAAACCCAGGCGGCCATCTTACTAAGTCTTAATTTGTTCCTATGGTGGCGACGGTATTGCTCACGTGATTCTCTGTCCGTATGTATGAGAAGTCTGTGGTTAATACTTATTAAAGGCATTGTCTGGTGGCAACTGGTAGGGGTCTTACATGAAAGATACAAAATTTCCATCACATTTAGTCCAAAACCCCATCCAAATGGTCATTCCTAACTCACGATATCCCTTCCTTAAGATTGGTTACTTTTAATAAAATTCCTCCAGTTTTCCTCAAGGTCAGAGCATGATCCCAAGTGGGCAAATTGCCTCAGATTCCTTTTGTTATTCTTTACAATGGGATACCTTGTTTGTCCTTGAAATTTGATACCGTCGGAATGTTCAGAGGTTTAGATGTGTAAATATAGTATAAAACTGTTCCATACTTATGGTACAGCGAATAAAGTTATGAAATCTTCAGTACAGTGATATCAACATTATAAAGAAATACAAAAGCTACATCTAATCAATTTTTCTGCTTTTTTGAAAACGTCAAATTTGGTCACCAGAACATGCTTTTAACACGCTAGTAGTTGACAGTTTATAGCTGCTGATGCATGTTTCTACATCAGCTATGATGTCATCATAAGAGTCATGACTCTTGTGACTCCTTCAGAGTCGTCACTAATTATTGAATTATTGAATTCTCCTAAGCCTACTCACACACCCTTTTCCCTTTCTGTTAAATTTTAGGGCTAGTAAATAAAAACTGAGAAATAAACCTAAGGAAGTGGGAAGCATTATATACATATTTGTTTTAAAAGGGACAACAAGCTTAATTTCAGTAGAAGAGGTCAAGAAATGAAGCACTGAACTACACTTCTTGCACAAAAATTTTAGCCTTCTGGCAACATGTCAAATACATTGACCATTGCTTCATTTCAGTGTAGTTGGTACGGGTGACAAATGTGCCAAATTTGCACCATTTTTGGGAGAAAAGGGAACAAACTTGAAAATTTTTCAACTTGGGGCTTCACCCAGGTATCACAAATTAGGACTATCTGGTGTTAAATCCTGGCCATTTATGACTTCACAAAGAGTCCATTTACCTCTCTAACATTTACATCCCTCTTAAATCCTTTCACATGGAATAGACGTGGTTCATAGGTTGTTGGTTCTACGTGTCTGAAACCAGAGTCGGCTCCTCCCTTCATGGTTCTGAAACAGATGATCAAAAGCTTATTAAAATTTAAAAAAATCAGGCCTTGAAGCAGCCACTTTACAGTGCTAAGCAACTACCAATGTGGGAGTATCTAGTACTAAAAGGTTCCTTCAAATCCCACGGATCCCATTCAACATCTTATCTAAAATTTCAAATCGGATGGGGGAAACCACAAATTTGCTCTAGAATGATAAATCCACCTAGATGTGGCTAGGGACACAACTTTGAATCTCCCCACTGCTTAACTTCATCACTTCAAATGCCACCACCTTTATCCCATCAGCCCTAAATTAGCACTTGTATCAACAATTTCAATTTAAATAACCTTTCTCTTTTTCTTCTATCCTTCCAAATACTCCAATTAAACACTAAATGATAGGACTACTGCCACACTTTATGTTGAGTCTTTTCAAGTTCTCCTACAGTTGACATTTTCCTTCAGCTCCATATCTGGAGAATAATAACACTTACAATTCATGTCGTCATGAGCATGCAAAAACCCTAGCTTTATGAATTCCAACTTTATATCATACAGACACTCAGTACCATCTTTAATCTCAAAACTTCCATATTTCAGATGGGAAACCTGTTGCTGAACCAGCACACAACTTTCCTCAAATTAACAAAGCAGGGTGTCAGATAAAAAAGAGTTCTGATGAGCAATGTCTATAAAGGGCTTGCATTTCAAAGTAATCACTTAGTGCGATTATTCCAAGGAGTAATCACCTCAAATTCTGAATTTTTATCCAGTTGAAATATGCAATATATCCCATTCTAACATATATCCCATTCAATACATAATAACTAAAATTAAGCTTATGTATGGCAAACACAGCATTTACTAAATTACAATTTTTCCAACAAGCTCATTCTCCTCGAACACTTCTTCAACTGTTCAAGGCCAACATTTTGAAATGTCGCATTGGAAAATTTATCTGGCTAAACCACCTTGTAAAAACCATTGGTTACTTTTGCATGAAAACCCAACCTCACTGTGATCTGCCTACTTCAGTCGCTAGCAACTTTATCCACTCAGAAAGAGGATAGTTTTTATATTTTTTATATTGTCCATGTATATAAAATTATTTATTAGATTGCATTTTTTCCAACTAGAGGAAAAATCACAATAAATACAGCAACATCTTAACACTTAGCAGCAGGCCCGTAGCCAGACAAGTTACTATACTGAAGAAGGGGGGGGGGGGAATAACTTCCAAGGGGTGAAAAAAAAAAAATTTTAAGAGGCAAGTTGTGTAAAAAATGTATAAAGTCAATGGCAACTTGAAACTTCTCTATGGTGAGGCGAAAAAATTTTCAGGGGGGGCGAATGGCTACAGGTCTGCTTAGCAGATGTGAAGTGAAAGCGGTATTCTTACGTGACAGCTTTGAAGTAGGTTCGGAATAGAGCAGATTCATGTCCTTCTACCTCCCTATGTTGTACTGGTTTGTCATCTAGCAATGTGTCCAGCTCAACAGTTTTATAAGCAGCAGTACCATACTCATCCTGCAAGTACACAAAAAATAAAAACAGAATTAAACACAAGCTCAATTTTTACAAATGAACAGGCTAATCTTTGCTCATATTCAGGATTATCTGTCTATGAAAGATCACTTAATAATACATATGAACTGCCACTTAAATCCTATCAGGTTAAAGGGTTCATAAATTTATTGAAACATGTCAGTCGCACTGGTAGAGCCTATTTTGCGACACCTTCAATTCTATACTTAAAAAAAGAGCAAAAACATTTCACATCTCATAACCACCATACCCAACTCCATCTAGCATCAAATTCCAAAAACTTCAATGGTTTTGCAGTCTAGCCTAGAATGTACTACAAAGGTTCCATGGCAAGAAACCCTGCTTCGTAGAACACGAGTCTAATCATCACTAATCAAAGGCAAGCCAAGCAGGCTGACTCCTTAAACATTAAAAAAGTGCCAAAACAGCATTCACAGTCTTGGCTAAGGGCTATTCATTGCCCCCCCCCCCCGGCAGACGTTTATTACTCCTGCACCTATAGTGCCTGCACTCACATTACCAATGTCAGCAAAATTTTGCAAGAATTCTTCAATATGCATAAAAACTGTACAATATTAACTATTCACATATATGATCACAACGAGAACGAGAAAAAATATAAATATTCAACCAAAATCAACTAAAACAGGTCTGATGACAATGCTTTTCCCATGACAAAAGTCAATGGAGTTTTGGTGGTTTTTGTTTTCCCTCGCTTAAAACTCACCTAATGAAGAAGTCTTATCGCCTGTGTAAAAGTGAGTAGGTCGTAGAATAGCCTAACATTTTTAGCTTCAACTGGTATTATGAATATTTATATGTCAAAACCAATCAACAGTCGAGAGATCACTTCAAATTAGGCTCATGAATATGAAATGAAATTGGATGATATCTATCATTGTTTGCAGGTGTTAAAGTATGTACTGTACATCTAAAAGAGATACAAATTTCATACCTACTGTGGAGATTACCTTCACAGCAGGTGTTGAATATGTATGTCTCGTCACGTACATACTCTAACACCTATGAACAATGAAAAAAAATGATCTAATTTCACTACTTTCAAGAGTCTAATTTTAAGTTCTCTCTCAAATCATTGATTGGTTTCTGTATATGAATATTCATACTACCCTTTGAAGCTTGAACGGCAATGATATTCTACTGCCTTCTCACTTTCACACAGTAAGTCAATGGGACTTCTTCACTGAGTGAGTTTTAAGCAAGGGAAATTACACACTAAAACTCCATTGACTGTGTTTGTCAGAACTGCATGGTAATCAGACTTGCTTCAGTCCACTCTCTGTTGAATATTTTTGATTTGTGTGTATCGTGATCATATATATTAATAGTTAATAGTGTACAGTTTTTACGCACCAAAGAATTCTTGCGAAAGTTTGTGGACACTGGTGTTGCGAGTGCAGTCGGTGTGGGTGCAGGAGCAATACACATCCACCAGGCAGGCAACTGAGGAGATAACTATGTGGCTGTAAGAATTAGCAAATTATCAGTCTAGATATTAACCTGGCACCTGATCAACGACATAAAGAGGAAGGAGGAGGAAGGAGCAGTCGCTTCGAATCAAATATAACATTTAATATTTCAGTTCTCTAGGGCTTTACAAATTCTGCTGCAGTACCGAATATTTCCTGTTGCAAGAAAATTTTCTTCAATAAATGTAAAACCAGTGCAAGGGTGCCAGTCAGAGGGCATAAAGGACACAGTTGAGAATTACTAAACTAAATGATGAATGCCTGACCTGTGTTGACTGACTTCCAATCCAAAAATGAACATCATAAAGCAATGCATCACTTTCTGGATCTTTCTGTAAGTATGAAAGAGATGGAAAAAGAATTGAAAGGGGAATAAAATCAACATCTTTCAACAACCACACCAATAGCTACTGTATAAACTTTCAGGACTCTTTAAGTTCATGCATGTGGCATACAAGGGAGAGTATCCCCTAGGTGTTCCCAGTCTAAAATTACAACAATATACACCACAAAGGATGAAGCATGAATGTCACTGGTTAAAATCCAATTTTCAAAGGACACTTCCAAGACAGAATATAAAATGTCAAAGCTCATTTACTCAATTAAGAATGGTTAAATTTCTAACCAAGTTGTAATTTCACTCTTTTACTTCTTGAGTCTTTGTATTACTTTGTTTCACAGTACGTAATGCACTCTAACTTGTTCCAAAATGTCATGGTCTACATTGTAATGACTTCACAACAGTCAGTAAGACCAATGATTATCTCAGCCTGTATTTGTATGACAAATGTTGCACAATGCAAAAGAATGTCACACAAAAAATCTGAAGAGCAATTCTGGCATTCACTTCAAAGCAACCCACCTTATTTTGAGTTTTGCCAAAAATAATCAGTTATTACAATTTCTACTTTCACCTTATTTGTAAGGTAAAGTTGGGTCAAATATCACCATCTGCCAAGATAAATTTTTCTATAAAGGGGAAGGTGTCACTATCCCCTTAGACTTCTCCCCACGGCCATCAATTTAGAATCTTGCATTGGAGATTGACCTGGCTAAATCACTGAGTGAGTCTGTTAAACCTTGGCCAAGTTTACAAGAAGCTTACTTGCCCGAATTTTTCTCTTGAAATATACAGTATATAGCCTGTACTCTAAAAATTGACTGGCCAACTCATGTCTGCCTATTTAAATTTTGTCTTTTTCGACTTAAACTTACTGCTCTCAGGCCTCCAGGGCACTGGCTAAATCAACCCTGCACAAGTGATGTGGGTGCAGAAGAGAATAAAGACAGAATGATCTTGAATTCATTGAGGAGATTCTTCAGTATTAGTAACTGGTAGCATTGCTTTGCCTTGTTAACTTAGCTTTCCAAATGCAACTGGGTGGAAACAGTATGCAGAGGAAACCGATGATCAAGTATAAAGATAATGAAGAAACCTCCATGCATCACTTACGTATGTGTTAAGAATGATGTAAGAATCTCCATTGTAAAATTTGCCATAGTCTTCCTTGGGCCAGTGCTTAACCTTAAATTTGACTATCCTCCAGATCTGAAGACCAGGTTTTTCCCCTGCCCCTTTCCATGCTGGTTCCGTCTGTGCAGATTCCTTCTTTACAGCCCGATCTGTGTCTGACCCCACAAGGGCCATATTAGAATCCTTCCAGTCATACTTCTTGGCCTTTACCAGTCCAGACATGTTGAAAAGATTCGTACAGGTGATACGTCAACGAATCTGAAAAGAAGCAAAATACAGGTAGTTACGATACCACCTAAAAATGGTATATACAGTAATTCCCCAAAAGGCTGACTGTTATCACAACCAGCTCTCATATATACATTATTCATTAATCTTAGTGGGCTTCCCCCTAGTACAGTATTAGAAACAATTGTACTGTATACCATACGCCACAAGCTGTGAAACTCAAAGATGGTGGCCCCTACGACCACAGTACCGCAGTCATAGAGCCTCAACCATATTGCAAAGCCCCTCCCCTAACCCCTTGGCATTTCTGGCAAAACTTAACAGCAAACTGAAAATAATATCAGCAACCCCAAAGAGGTTGCTGTTCGTTATACCCAGACTATTACAGTGCTATGTATCAAACATATACAATACTAACGTACACTGACAAAATACAGACAGTGCTTTATCACATTAAGGATACACGTCAATGTAATAGCTTAAAATAAGTTTGCTTTCAGTGAATCTTAATTCTGCAGTTTTAAAGGTTACAGTATTTACTAATGTCGCATCAATACTACCAGTGGCCCATGTAAGCGATACCATTATTTCAATTCCAAATATTGACTGATACCAATAGTGGAGAAATCAACTGTATTACACAAGTTAAATCATAGGCTTTTGGGTACCATCAGTACCGTACTACCACTGAGTGCTGTGTAATTTTCATGAGGCAACTATTGTAACTTACAGTACAGTCAAACATGCTACATTAACTTAAGATTTATATGAAGTATAGGATACAAAATATAGGTTAGGTACTGTACTATAGCGTTGGCATTTAAGGTAAATTTGCTGATACCGATACAGTCCTGATAAAAATGGGTAATATCTAGGCCAATACCAGTAAATGACTACACACCAGTAATCGGTCCAACACTAATATTTATAGAAGTACATGTATAAGAGTGCAGGACAGGAGAACTACTTCTACCTACAAGGAGGTAATCACAAGTTTTAGTGGTTTCCTCCAGTTCTGATCATTTCAGGTCCACCTTTAAAAGTATATGTACAGTTATGTACAAGAATTCTGTGCACCTCCAGCAGACATGTCCAAAGTTCATATTGTCGTAGGGTACTGTGTCAGATATTATCAGTTGTTTCTATTTACTTTTTTGATGAGAACAACTAAAGATACTAAACTAATAGCTTCCTGAATGCTTACATATCACCTCCAAAGCAATGTAAACGTAAATGTCTGCTTTCAATCAATGGAGAATATTTAACAGCTTTTTAACCAAAGGCCATCTTACACACATGCAACACTCCCTGTAAAATTAGGTAATTTTTGTCTGTGAACCATATGTGTACACACTCAGGGTTTTAAGAAATGAATACTTGACCCATCCATATTTGGTTTACAGTGACCAAAATTTTAGCCAGACTGAAGACAAAAAAGTTAAAATATGACAATAGAATTGCAAAATGAAGATGAGGCCATATATGGTACTGTACAAATTTACAAACCCAATAGTTATATATTACAGCATGCTAGTGACAGTTTCATTTCAACCAACTCAGCATTTTCAGGGGATATTCTACTTTGACTGACACCCGAAAACTTTGAAACATACTTTTTTATCTTGTGTTACCCACAAAAGTTGTACAAAATGAAAGTGAAACCAAACCTACTGGATGAGTACTAAACTGTGGATGTCTACTAATTGTAATCTGTTGGATGAATTTATGGGCTAAAGTATTTCAAGTATTACAGTATACCAGTAGAAAATCTCCAACCCTCCCCCCTTCCCCCTTTATCAATCTACAGGTATGAAACATGTACACCTGACCTCTAGAATGAAATTTCTCAACACAAACTGGCCACACATTACACTGTACAGTCAAAGAGTAGAGCGCTTCAAACTAAATACACATTGCACAATGTGCTCCTATTTTCACTAGATCAAACTAGCACTACAGTATTACACTAAAGCAATGGCAACTTGGACTATGACATTAAATAAATCCCACTTTCAGCAAGCAAAGTTTAAATCTGAGTCTATAGATACACTGTTCAGCACAAGCCTATGTGCACTTAAAACCAAAAAAATTATCAAAGATCTAACTATCAGTGAACCTACAGTGAGCAATCTTTATTTCCCTTTTTCATAACCAAACCCACCTACGCTCTTTGTGGAAATATATCAACTCTTTCCAGTTTTGAAATACCTATTTGCCTAATATAAGGAACAGCTTAATTGTTAACCACCGCTATTCAACCTTCCTACCATACTTTATAGGGGCTGTGCTACTTCAATGGCTGTTGACCAAATTTGGAGGCCTCAGCTGTAAGATGGGCTATAAATATTCATGAGAGGTGTGGCTATAACTCTTAACTGACAGGTGGTTATTCAGCAAGAGCACTGCAGGTTAATAATTACACTATAAAAGGTCTTACATATATTCATGATGGGAGTTAGCTATATTTGACTGAACAGCAGTTGTTTGAAAGCAACTGATATTGCAGAACTGTTTCAACTTTAATTAATGCAAACATTGCAGTAAGTACTATGTGAGTTTCAAGAGACATAGTGAAGACAAAGTAAAGTATCCAGGCTGCAAAAGTCATCATAGAATGTTTATATTTTGTTTCAACATTTCATTTCATAACAATACATTCAACATGTTGGTTTTTAGGGAACACTGTGATTTAAATGGAAGTGTGCTGACAAAAACCCTGTATGAGGAGCCAGATGAGAATACACTCCCACCTGACACAACAACACAGTATACAAAGGAAACAACAAGGAGCAGATAAAAGCTACTTCTAACTTCACTAGTTCACAATTATGTAAATTGCCTTTCTGCACCATTCTCCTCCTAGCTGCACCCACATGGAGGAAGCAACAGCTCGGATATTCAGCATCATCATGTAAAGTCATAAAGTAGACTTCCGAAAGATCCAATGAACTGCCAGACCTGAACTAATTTTACTTTCAGAGTTTCAGTAGTATATGAGAAAACGAAATTAGATTTATTTATAGATCTAAGCGAACTACAGAATGCCTGTACTTATGGTACAGTAGGCTACTGTACAATGGGAAAATGTGGACAGAAAATTAATGGAATTTTAAAAAATGTAGTACATCACTACATTATTGTATTTTAACTGCAACTACAGCTGAAACACAGAACAGTCATAGTGTTAGTGGGTGGAGCACAGTTGCAGCCACAGATACATTATGTATACAGTACTATATTTTTTGCAACGGTGAAATTGTTGGTTTACGGTACTTCCTTGACAACAACAAACAGAATGATAGTGACTTCTGAGCTTACCTGTTTCCTTAAATGGTTTTATGTTTTACAACAAATACAACAGCTCAACATGTCTGTAAGGAAGCATAATTGAGCCAGCTGTCAACTACAAAGAATGGAAAAGCAAGGCAGATATGAAACAACACTTTATACAGCTTGTTACTGTGAAAAGACAGAAGATCCACAAGATTAATGAACACAGCGTGGCAGCAATATTTATGAAAATGGCCAGTGGCTGTGCCGTTATTTTTTAAGTGAGACTGGGGAAGCTATTAGGAGTGGGTGTAGGGGGAGGCAATAACATGTCAGATGCCTATATGTTTTGGATTTTAGGGAAGGGGGTGATGGTGCCACTACTGGGAATAGTGTTAACTGGTATGTAAAGTATGCAAGGCTTTTCACTTAGTAGCTACTCCAATGTAAACTACCTTATCTTGTGCAGTTCCTTGTTATTCATGGGGAACTGTTTAGGCCTACTATTCAAAATATGCATCATAAAATGTAATACAGGATGCAAGGTGAGGGATTACTTTACAATATTGTAGGTGACACTTTGCACTACTTCCATGCCACCCTCTACCCACACACACACATATTTGTTACACCTACAACAATTACAGTATAATACTACAGCACAATGTTACACTCCTGTACAGTAATCTTTGGTCTGTACCATTATGACACCATGTGTTTTGATACACATAGCCAATTAATTTGGCTTTTTTTCACCTGCATAATATTACTGAATTCAATCCTAGCTAAAACCTTATCGTGAATATACTTCAAAAACCACTTACTGTACAATGCTTAAGTCAAAGTTTGGATGTTATCTTGATGAAATTCATACATACTGCAATTTTCCATCAAATAACGTTATGCAATGTTTAAAAGAATAGTCCAGACCCAAATTTAAGTTTGATATGTTAAAGAGGTACATATTCTAAGCATTCTGTGAAATTTTCAA
>WURT03000010.1:581135-606991 GCA_009936505.3 Holothuria glaberrima | reverse complement strand
ACAACTGGAAAAAAGGCCGTGGCCGGCTCGACTTAAACAAATTGGTTAGAAACTGGGCCGTAAAACCTCATCTAACTATACTATACTGTACTGTACTGTACTGTACTGTACTACACTACGCTACGCTACACTACACTACACTACACTATACTATGCTATACTCAACCAAGTCACAAAAAGGTGGTTTGTAATTTATCACAACACTACACTACACTATACTATACTATACTCAACCAAGTCACAAAAAGGTGGTTTGTAATTTATCACAATCTATGCTTTTTCAACGGAAATGTCCTTCTAAACTGAAATAATTCCCAAATCGAGATACATGTCAAATGGCCTGTTGAGCCACCCGACGTGAAGGATTATTCCTTCCGCTTTGGCTTTGAAATAGATAGAGATATTAGTTTCTCTGGAGGAATGATAATAATTGCAAAATGTTGATGTTTTTCATGTTTTCATATCACGGAAGCATAGGATTATGGAATAGAACTTGGTTGTATATTAAAGGAATATTCCGGTGACAAAATAGGGTTTTTCTCTCTTTACTCGTGCAAGTCACATTTCAATAGCAACTACAGAAGTTGTCGATTTCAAAAATAAAAAAAACTATTCACTTCAAACCAGTACATTGCATTATGGGCAATCTGTAATACTATACAGGCAGACCAATTGAACACTTTTTGTATTTCTTTAAAATCTTGACACATATAGAAGAAATATGCAGATACTTTCAGAGTTGTAATAATTCTTGTCCGAAATTTTTAAGCTCAGTCAGTAACTGCTATCCAATGCTCCACTCAGTACTGGTATCAAGTTTCAAGGTTTTGGAAGCCATCTGCCGGCATTCCATAATATTTTGTAACCTTTAAGCAACTGGGAAGCGTGTTCTTGACAAGAATAAAGCATATTTAAACGAAAATATTTTGAGTTATTAACAATTCATGAGTATGGGATTTGAAGGGCATGTAACGAAAAATTATTTTCTTTCATTTGAGATCCTTTTAATTTTTTTCCTAGAATATACCTTTAAATACAAGCAAAACAGTTTTGATTAATGTGAAGTGGTTTTGATATGTGTGCTTTCTTTAGGTTTACTTTGAGTGGAAGATGTGATGATTTTCATCTCCCAATATCTGGGAGAACCTTAAATAGGAAATAGATGCAAATTTCAAAAGAAATATTACGTTCATATCCCCTCCGGCATATTAAGTCAATTTTAAGCTAAACTCCTTCTATAATGCTTGAGTGTAGTTAGTTGGGTTGCTTTTCGGTGCCCACATGTTCGAAGACTGCTTGGTATCACTTTCTACTAATTAAAGATAAGAAAGGAATTATTACTTTTTGAAGTGTTGTTCTAGAATTTTCAATACAGATTTGAACTTTCTTTTGAGTAACTTAAATAATGTTGCCAAAAGTGGGTTCATTAGAAGTGTAAATTGCATACAGAAAAATTACAGACATTCTTTGCATACCAAACTTAACTCTTTAATTCAAGAACCTACTAGGCATAACCTAAGAAATAAAGCAATAACACAAAAATTCAGAATTAATGTGTACAAAAATAGCTCTAATTTTTATTTATCGTGCTGCTCTTTACTTACAAAATGGTAATCTGCATAATTTGTTGTAGACAGCTGCACTTGTTTTGTATATATATATATATATATATATTAATTTTCGTATTTTATTTTTCTACACTAAAATTTTCATTACAACTCACTTTTTATGTCCTGCTTATAAAGTTTATATTTATACTGGAAATAAATAATTGTGAAAATGAAAATTAAAGCCAATAATGTGAATGCATAAGATACAGTTCTGTAAAATTTCATCCTTCTCGGCTTACGGGACTGTGCGTCTCCTAGGAAATCATTCGGTCTCTGTCATCAGTGGCGGGGCTAGTTAATTCGGTCAAAGGGGGCGAGAATGTCCTGTAGGGGCGCTTTGAAGTAGGAAGATACCCTATGTCTCGATACAGTAAAAAACTAAAAAGGACTTCGATAGGCGATTTGAGTCCGTCAGGGAGGCGAACGACCCCCTGACAATATGGATGTTTCGCCACTGTCCGTAATAGGTCACCGGATTGGCAGTTCTAAGGGACTTATTTAACGTGCACAGCATTTTCTCAGCGAATGGGTATGGTTACAGCTCTCTTGACAAACTACTGTGTAAAATTTCGTTTGTTGGATTATTCTTTGTCAATATCGTGTGACGACAAGTGAACTCGTTATCACAATAAAGTTACATAGCCATCGTTTCTCAAGGAAACAATTTTATTGTAAGCTATAAACACTTTTAATAACTATATGTTGTATTGAACCTGTCCCATAAAACGAATTCTGGGGGACATTATCATGGGGTGACAGGTCTATAGACAGTAGTGAATTCTTAGAAGTTAATCACTTAATTATTTTGTTGACTTTTACAAAGCAAACATAATAACTGATTCTACAGCTTAAATCATCCTAAAAAGCAGCGTGAGTTGTTTCACTTTCATTAATTTAAAGGGTCTTATTGAGTTGGTTCCCAAAATTTATTTTTTCACACCTGTTGAGATTTACTCACATCTTGATGGTAAATGGTCAAACTAAGAGATTCTGCACATCTGACTCACAACTGAAATGGCAATGACAGGGTAATTCATGAATAAAATCATTTATTACAAATGTGTGATCAGACACTTTTACCGTTATACTGTAATGTAGTAACCATATGCAATCCCTGTCCACGAAACTAAAATTTCTAACATTTTCGGTAACTGTGGGAAATGAAACATGAGTAATGAGGCTAAATAGAAGCATTATCATGCAATGGTTTCCTTCAAACTCGTCACCTGATCACAAAAATAATCGACGTCAACTCAATGATCCCCTTTAAGTCTTTTCTAAAGTTAACTGTTGATTCGATAGTTCACAACACTGTAATAAATTCGTCATTTGCACCGCAAAGTTACTCTCCTCTCCACTGAATGTATGTTTAGCATCACTAAGAAAGAAAAGGAAGCACGTATACTCCTAATGACGTAGCCCGTTGACCACCATGGACCGTAGCGGAGATCTTTAAAGCGGAGGTTAATGCTCTAATGTCAACTCTTTTACAGTGTACCGCCTAACTGTGCCTACATTTTAACATGTATTTGCACATATTTTAAGAATAACAAATATGTTTTTATATTATTTCAGTGAGGAGGCTTATTATACAGTGACAGATGTGTAGATACCTTTTTGTCAAGTGGGAATGACTGTTGAACAGGGCATGATATTCTACGGTGTCAATTTTCATCATACTACGCAATATTGAATTCCAAGAAAGAATAATCATTTAGGGAGAAAAATTTTAGCATAAAGGGATCCAAATCTTTTAGTAGACTTAGAAGCTTAATGTCCTCTTAATGGCACATAGAGGATTAGATATTCCAATGTAAAACATTTTTTCTGTTTAACTAGAGCATAAAACACTTTTCCGTATCAAACAAACGTTTCCTAACTAGAACAGCTTTTCATAAACCTTATTCTTCCTTTCTACCGATTAAAATAGTTATATATAATATGTTCCATCTCCTACATGAAAAACTCGAGATTCAATTTTTGACACATAGCACTAAAATGGCACCAGCGATCGTTCGAATGAAATAAATACATGTAACTTGATTTCTGGGGAGTATTATGTAATTCATAAGTTTACCTAGAGGATTACATGCCACCTGCTCAAAATGTATGAACCTGTCTGAAATTAATTTACCAAATATTCTTCTCGTTGGACTCATAAAAGGAGTACTGTGTTCCTCATAGAGTGTGGTTATGAGTAACTGTTGCTAAAATTAAATTTCTTAAACTTTCTTCGTATTCAATAGAAAATAACGTAGGTAACATTTTTCCAAAAATTAAAACATACCTTTCCTTGGATAACATGAGGTGATAGAGAGTTCTTTCAAGGGTGTAGGCCTGCAGAAGTCTCCCGCAGCAAGTAATATCGTGAAGGGTTTCATGACACAACTAACGTTGAAACATACACTGTGATTAGAACAACTATGCTGTCTTTAAATAAACATCCCTATTCCACCTCTACACTTAACATAGTGTAAACAACTTTTTGTAAGGCAGAAGTGGTTTGAAATATGGTACAGCAATACCTGGACAGATTCTTCACATTTTCACAAGACACTTAAGTCCCGTCTTCTAAAGCTCGCTATTTGCTGTTTGTTGGTTCTGTAGATATTTGCTATAACCCAGGTCTGAAGTCTAAATTCAAGAAATGTAAAATAACAAAAACCATAGATTGAAAATACGGCTAAACATTGCTACAAATACCATTGCAGGTTAAGGTTTTAAGTATCACAAAGGACGTATTTTTCCTACCACTGGGCATTAATTATATAGTGTGCCAGCTACTGAACATTCTACACCTTACGACCGGTATTAGAACTGAAGGTGAACAGAAATATATAATGACTAGACTGATTACTACCTGGCATCTCGATCAGGCTATATATGGAACAAGCTAAGAGAAGAAGGGGGCAGGGGATCAATTAGAAAAATGTCACGTCCTACAAAGTAAAAAGTACTATGACCTTAATGCATTTAATTGTATCCCGCCCCTAAAGTTATTTCGCCTCAGGAAGTTATCTCGTCGTCTTTCAGTACTCCGTGTGGCTACTGGCATGAGTTGAACAATATTACATCCCTCTCTACATTCGAATTTCGTTGACTTACCCAAACCTTTTCAGGGGGGAGAAAAGAGGTGAAACCGAATGTATGATGAGGACGATGAGTCTCAACGACCTAAAATCAGTTGATGACTCTTTCTGAAATTTACGAGATGTTTCGATCAAAATAAAAAACTATCCGAAAGGGAAACCGTGCTTCTTACTGTCAAGGCTGAAACTTTAATGAGCATTCTCTCTTTTAGCCATCAAAGTCATCTCCATATAAATTATAGCCCTTTCGCCATTCACTGCAAAATGTTTTCTCTTACAATCACCAATAAATGAAGTGAAGTGTAATTTTATCACAAAAGTGCAATTAAAAGAAGTAAAGGACAATACATGGTTTAAAAAGAAAATGGGATCCTTTGTAGATGAATCGCAGTCATTGGGACTTTCATCCCTTTTAGTGGTCAACAATTGGCAGGATGCTACTGTGCTAAAGACGACTCTCTGTCGATTTGGCATTTAGGACGCCCCGTACTTTGAGGTACAAAGCTATTTTCATACTCACCCAATAATTTTCGGAAAGATAGGTCTATAGAATGCTAGCAAACTGCACTTCCCCATAGTTATAATCCCTTCTGGAGTAATAAGTTGTATCTCTTTGTTCCAGAAAACTATTACTTTCATTGAATTTTTGAGACAACTCTTTGACAGTTCCAACATGTGGCTGTCAGTAAAAGAATTCTTTAAACTTCAGTACAAGGTGATGAATTGTTAGCAAATGGTCATGTATCTAAAACGTGCTACAGAGGAAGAAGTCAGCAGTTTTCGTTAATTTGCTTTAGGCACTTTGTAAGTTTCAACTAATAAAATAACTCGGTAACTTTGCAATACTGAATACTCAATAAGAAGGTACTACCTGTCTTTTCATTGGTTAATGTTTTGGTGTGTCCTCTAACAAGAGTTACTGGAAAGAACTTGGCCGAAGATCATCGATAGGGATCATATTCTGTGATTGGTAATCTGACGAGAATAACCAACAATCTGTCCCCTAGTACATATTTAATTTACCATACCATATCTATTAAGAATTTGGAAAGATTTCGTACCTTTTGTAACCTTGGCAGTTTGCATTTTGCTGGGACACGTAGTAGCAATCAGTCCTCCATTGATTCACGTGCTTGATGTTGGTCCGTTTGAAGGCCTTTGGAAACTTGTAGCATAAAAATGTCAAACTTAAGTAAAGCAAGAAATCTACAGCCCGCGAAGTGCCCCGAAATGTTTGTTTTGTATTGGAGAATTTTTACTCTGGAGACCAAGAAAGTAAAAAAGTCTCGGAGACTAATCGTCGGCAACAGAGAGGTGACGCCAGGTGATGGGGCAGGGGCCGCAGGGCCCTGTTTTCCCGTCGCGGAAGGATCCCACGTGGTTACGTACATTTTCCAGTTTCATCGGGAAACGATAAAATATGAAGTCGCCCACAACTGTCAGCCGCTTATCTAATTTACTAGATATTTTACTTTGAACAAATTTGATAAATCCGCCATTTTTTTTCAATTTCACTAAGTAAATACCCAGAATGAGAACCGAAAAGTTTGTTCTCAATAGACTTTCGGCAACCCGTCGCCCATGTCGGGGCTTCAAGTTGCAGTCCTTCGTTGAGGAGCTTTGATCCCTGTCGCGCAAATCCTGGCACTACCCCAGCGTCGGGATTTTACATTTTATCGTAGCTACTTTCCTGACTGCATGTCTCCCGAAGGAACTGCAAAATTTTGCGACCCTAGACTACGGCTTCTTGTTCCCACCCCCATCTCCCCTGCCCACAACTCCTCACCCCCCTTTTATGTTATTTATAGGGTAAACTGCGAAACATTTACAAGTCACGCTAAACATTACTTTTAACAGGAAAATTGTGTAACATTCAAGCATTGAAACAACATCGTTTGCGCGTGTTTAGGCAATGTAGAATACGGTACCGATTCTAAGGCTGCGGAAGAAAAGGCGAGATGGGAAGATGCGATCTTGTATGTCATAGAGCTTTACAGTAGAGTACTATAATTAATATAATCAAACTGATTTCCAACATTGTCCTATCTCTGCAGTTGGTAAGGTGCATGACTTAGAATCAAATGATTATGCAAGAGTTCAAGTTCCCGAGACTTAGCAGTGCGTATTTTCTCGTTTTGCGGTTTTAAAGGGGTTCGAGATTTCGTTTGATGTCACTGTATATCTTTTCTTATTCATTCATCTTCAATAGATTCATTTAACTTGTAATGTAAATATCGTAAAAATGATCATGTTCGGAAATACAGTTTTTCTTCAAAAAAAAAAAAAAAAAGTTGTCGAACTGTCTTTTTCTACTGCAACAACGGATTAAGCCCCTTAGGGGTAGGCATAAACATCTGCAACAATACGAGACCACTGTCCTCGTTTCATGGTGGGATAATTGTGAAAAGAAAAATTTGGTTAGATGAGTTAGATGAGGTTGTATGGCTCAGTTTCTAACCAATTGGTTTAAGTCGGGCCGACCACGACGTTTTTCCAGTTGTGGCTCACTGGCTTGTTTTCCCTGCTCCATTGCTTATGCTAAGCACCAAGCTCAATGGCAGTAGGTTCCATTTTTAAAGTCTTCGGTATGACCCGGCCAGGACTCGAACCCCCGACCTTCCGGCTGCAAGTCGGATGCCCTAAACACTTGACCATGCAGTCGGTCGTGAAAAGAAGAAAGCAGGTCCTTTAAACTAGACAAAGTTTCTCTCCGGTGAGTTTTCCCTAACGTTATAGACTGCCAGAGCCGTAAATTTTAGCCGTTTATCTAAATAGAGAGAGCTTGCACATAAGGTCAAAAGGTCAAATTCAGTGGACGCGCTATTGGTCTGGAGGATACTGCGCCACGCACCACATTGCTTTAGTACATGACTTAGCGTCGGCGTGTGT
The DNA here is from genome assembly GCA_009936505.3 of Holothuria glaberrima. NCBI lineage: Eukaryota > Metazoa > Echinodermata > Holothuroidea > Aspidochirotida > Holothuriidae > Holothuria > Holothuria glaberrima. Next base: position 599,403 of record WURT03000010.1, on the reverse strand, counting down.
TGTTTGTCTTTGTCCTCCAGAAGGTGGTTGCGTAACTTGGCTCTGGCCGTCTGAAGCTAGCAAGCCCTCATTTATATGTACAGTCCATTTGGTCTCCTTTACAAATAACACCGAGAGAAGACAGTGGACAGCGTTTACAATATGTTACTAAATGGGAGGATGTTTTTGTCAATTTGAAATAAAAGTAGATTAAATGAAGTATCATTGGTGCCAAAATGGGGACAATTGAAGCAATTTTGAAGAAATTATGGGCATAGACGCCGGCGGTTTTGTTTGAGTAAAAAAGGCCTAGGTAAAGGTAGATTGAGATTGTTTAAAATGGGCAACTAGTCAGCTTTCTTGTGAGGACTTGTACCTGGCGAAAACCACTACAAGTTTAACGTAGAGAACCATTAATTATTGCCCCATTGACTTGCACACTAAATCTGGTCAGCCCCCCCCCCCCGGAGAAGTTCTTAACTTGACATGCCACCCCTCTGGCAAAAGCTCACAGTCAGGGCTCTTATGTCACATTCAAAGTTTTATACCATGATCACAGAAAGTTTGAGCCACAGGGGCTTGAATAATAGGTATATGTTTTTAGCCATGATCACTGCTCCAAAGACGGCACTTCACAGAGCGGAGTAGTACAAATGGCGCTGAAATTGGTCAAATTGCCTTGAATTTAGCACCAGTGGTGTCGCCAAACTTTTTGAAGTGGGTGGGGCACTAGAGGTAAGCGTTCGGCCGTGGGGCACACCAGAATAAAGGACTGAGCGTCACCGGACCCGTTGTAGTGCCGCAGCCCCTGTAGGTTAGGCCCCAGGAGCCAGTTGTAGGGCCCTAGTCAGGTTTTGGTACAATCCTCCATTGGTACTCCAGAGAGAGAATCCCCCGGAGACTCTGGGAATTTACAAAAGTGTGACTATTAGAATGAAGCATTTGACTACCTTAGAAATGGATTTAGATGCTTACAAAACAGGCCACAAAAAGTAGTATAAATCACCCTGATCATTTTTATTAGCCTTACTTGCACTATCGATTTAAAACTGGGGAAGACAAGGGACCGGAGTGAATATTAACGACGAATCATGCCATGCATTGAGCTTTAAAAATTAATCCACACGATGCCCAATAGCAACTATAGTGAAATAAGTGCCTTCCAGATATGACCAGAGGCGTAGCGAAGGTGTAATCTTGGGGGGGGGGGTGGGCGTGTAGAGATCATGTTTTGCCGACAGATCTGGTGATGCGTAATACGAGTGCAAAGCGAAGGTCTGAGGTTTTAGCATATTTCTTGGAAAAAAATTAAGTCCCAGGATAGGTAAATTTTGGTTCATGATACATTAATTAATCAATGCAAAGATTCCTAATAATTTGTGTTAGACTATTCCTCCCGCCATGCCACCATACTTCAGGAGCTGAACCTGTCGTTCGGATTTTGAACACTATGAGTTTAGCATTTGAACACTAGACTCGTCAGGCGTTCAAATACGGTAAATGTTCAAAATATTTCAAAATATGCTTCGATCGCCAGGACGAATTTCAGTGGCGTACCCAGGGTTTCTCTCAACTTAAGGGGGCCATGCAGTATGTCGTGTGATCGTCGCCCTGGGGAGGGGTCTAAGGGGGTGGGGTGTCCCCCTGCCCTTTGAAAATTTCTGAAAAATTAGGTGTCCTTACATGCAATCTGGTGCCACATATGCTACATTTTGAAGCAGAATTTGTTAAAAATAATTCGTATTTTTTAGGAACGAAATAAAAGGTGGCATCAGTAGGGTTTAGAAAACGGGCTAAGGATACCATCTCTATGGCATTTTGGGTGCTGTTGATCACATGGTGATGATAAAAGTGAGGTATAATGTCCATAAAGTGTGTTTTTAAGAATATCATACGCAGTGTTTTAGCTAGGACGTTTTCTCAATGCGACATTTACTGATCTGTGGCCTGGGGGAGTGGTCTAAAAAAATTTAAAAAAAAAATTTGGAATTTGAAAGGTGCCTAGATCGCAAATGGTGCAATATTTGAGTGTATTTCTGCCGTAATGAGGAACCAAAAAATCTTGGTGACAAATATTTTACCACATTAAAATATTACGCCGCGGACATTATGCACGGAATCAGTCCGTACTTTAACTTCAAGATGAAAGTAGGGTAGTGGGGCTCGGAGGTTAAAATAAAGGCTTGTGAATTAGGAAGTCCTGTCGCAGTTAAACTGTTGAAGCAGACAAATATGATATGCTGGCAGCAAGGAACTGGCAAAATTATTCTGGTGAGGCTGATTCTGTCAAAATTTTTACCCCCGTTAAATTTGCTTGTCAGACTTTTTGTGCGACATTTGTCACCGTTAATGCGACATTGTCGCACAAGTAGGGCTGGTTAAACATGCGGTTAAAACAATGGCCATACGACCCGAAATAGCGCGCCTATACGGAAGCCTTTAATTGCCCGAATTCCCTGAATTGCCGACGGACTCGGTCACTCGCCCAATTACACCGACGGCTGTTGATGCGGCCGTCACATGCATAATGAATTTGCCGACAGGCCTTCAACTTGAATGGGCCAATTAGATGAGGAGCCGAGAATCGAAAAAGCCGATAACAGACTGCCCCAGCGTTCCCGTTCTCTCTTTCTTTTTTTTTTCTTTCTCTCTCTCTTTTTTTTCTTTCCATTTTCCGTCTTCCTTTTCACTCCCTTCCTTCCCCTTTCCTTTCCGTTCTTCGCTCTTGTTTTCCTCCTCTCCTCTTTTCCTTCCTCTCTTCCCTTTTTGCCGACAGGCCGAAAATTTGCCGACGGCGACCAAATATTGGGGTGTGTGACACCGCCCCCCCCCCGCGCTCGCCACGGCCCTGGATATGACACTGAGGGGAAGCCTTCAAATTAGAGTATTGAAGGAACATCTATGGATGCGGTTCCTAGGCTTTGCTTGTTGGTATTATTTATCGTTCACCAAATTCTTGTGCTGAAAATAATCGTAGTTTGCTCAAAAGTCTCTTCTAAAAGAACAGTTGTGTTTGGAGATTTCAACTTTCCTGGTATTTATTGGCAGTTATGTTCTAGTGGGTCAAATGGGAGGAATTTTCTTCAAGCGGCGGTGTCTGATGGTTTCTCTTCACCCAGGATGTTCTGTTTCCCACTCGTAAGGATAATCGTCTTGATTTGGTGCTCGGAGGTTAAGTTTAACGTTTGAGGGTCAGGAAGCAAAGTGGCACATCGAGGACTCTACATATCAGAGTGAGAGTGGATGAACACCTGCGAGACCTTCTCTTTTCGAATATAGCGCTTCGAAGTTAGCGGGGCAGAGAGTTTATGTTAATGATAATTTCTCTTCATGGAAAGAAGTCAAAAGTGGTGTACCGCAGGGAGTCTGTTCTTGGGGTAGTTTTAGTTTCTTAATTTTCATCGATGATTTTGATAGCTCTCTCGCATCTAGTGTAAGTAAGTTTGCTGATGATACTAAGCTCTATAGGAGGGTTAGTGATAAGGACGATGCTTTATTGCTTGCAGTAATACTTGGATAGGTTGTTTTCATGGTCTCAGACTTGTCAAACGTATTTTAATGTATATAAGTGGGAAGGGGAGTGGGGTGGGGAAGACTACAAGTTTGTTAAACGCTGAGTTTAGCGGCTTAGGGGAGAGTGTAGTAAAGTTTCTTCAACCCGGAGCGAACGACCCCAACCACCCCATCCCTCCTCTCTTGATATCCGCTTGAATGCATGTTTTCTCCCAGAACAACTGACAAACTGGCCGTCTGTAGCTAGTTAATTTACTTTATCATGACGGTGATAAGTTTGGATTTGGAAAGAAGTCGTAGCATCTTTTATCTTTCAGCTAGCTTATGAAGCAGCACTCAGTCCTCCTATGGTTCACTCGCTTGATTTGGGCCTGTCTGAAGGAAACTTGTAGCATGTGAAAGTCAAACAAACTTTAAAGCAGGAACTCTACAGAAAGAGAAGGGCTCCGCCACTTTTAGTTTGCATTGGAGGATTTGTGTTCTCGGCTAAGACGAAGGAAAGTTAAAATGTCAGGGAGACTGATCGTCGTCGGGACAGGGGTCACGCCAGGTGAGGACAGGGGCCATGTCCCCCGTCAGGGAAGGATCTCTTATGGTCCATTAAATTTTCCAGTTTCGTCGGGAAACGATAAAATATGAAGTATCCGATAGACAAGGGCCAGTCGCTTCTGTTTTTTACTTGATATTTTGCTTTAAATGAGGCAAATCCTGTAAGGAAACCCTCAAATCTTCCAATTATACTAACTGCAAATGAAAATTTCGAGCCAAATATTTTGCTATCGACAACCTTTTGGCATCCAGTCGCCCGTGTCACGGCTTCAGGCTGCAGTTCCGCGTGGGGGAGCTTGGATCGCTTGTCCTACCCCAGCGTAGTCGAGTTTACACATTTATCGTACCTGCTATGTTACAACTGATAATGTAATAACTGATCGATAATTTATCACTAACCGAAAATGTAGTAAAAATTGACCGATAGTGTATCACTAACCGATAATGTAGTAAAAATTGACCAATAATGTGGTAACATTTTAACCGATAATGCATTACCCCAAAACCAATAATGTAGTAAAAAATTTTAACCGATAATGTATTGCTATCTAACCAATAATGTAGTAACATTTTTTTAACGGATAATGTATCATCACACCAACCAATAATGTAGTAATGTTGCCGTATTGGGTTGGTTGGATGGTTGGTTAATTGGTTAACACGCACGTGCTACACAGAGTCTTCAGGATGTAAGGCTGAGCAAACACTCCTCTTTAGATCGCCTCTTACTACAGACTGGATTGATATAGTATGGCAACCCATTAAACCACAGGGGGCTGCTGTATTCTAGAGCCGAGAAACAAACATGCTGCCTGTTTGCGCGTTTATATATGTTTCGCTTCTCGGTTAGGGTAGGGCGATATGAAAAAACTCCGTATCGATATCCCGCCATAATATTGCCTAAATTTTCGCGATATATCGCCAAAAAGGTTTGACCTGTTGTAGACAAGGCTAAATGTGCCTGAAATATGCCTAAATAATTTTACACCTAATTTTCTAAATAAGGACGAAATCTATGAATGAATACTGAAATTGTAAACACTGTTTCATCTTTTGAATTTAGATTATCGAAATTTCAGTCCCCAAAAGTCGAAGCTACCCCTTTGATCTCTCGATTGTGGAATATGTATAAAGAAGGTAGGAATAAAAGACAAAGAGACACACGTTTTGAACCACATGTTTTCTTTTTTATATGGTCATATCGTGATAAGGAGTATTTCATATCGTTATCGCGATATGGACTTCTGGCGACTATGCATCGATACATATCGCCCAACCCTATTCTCGGTAGAGGTAAAATCTCTGGCCCCATCGAAGAGAATGGCAGAGAAAATGACCCCCAAGTCCACTAGACCACCGAAACCGGATGCTCGGTTGTCAGGTCGTTCACTGGACAACTGGAGGAACAGCTACTGACCTATACAATAGCCAAAATTTTACAATTGGTATGTAGGTTTGGATTCTATTTTTAGTAGGCAGGTAAGTAGGTCTAATGAAAGCAACCACCCAAATCAAGCGTAAATACGGGCGGGACTAATTTGCTTACATTTAACTGGTGATCAACCATATCAGTGGAGGATTTAGGAGAGGGGTTCCGGGAAAATTGCAATCTACGAGATGGTATGTATTAAGCATCAATGTTCTCACCTTATGATTATATTGTAACTTGTGCCTCATAAATCCAGCTACAATTTTTCTGTTCTAAAATTATATTCTTCGCGTTTGGAGTTGCCGAGCGTTGTAAATTTGAGGAGGGTTTGGAGTAGAAAGCTTGTGCTGATGTAAAACTGAAGTTAATAAGGAGAGCTCCACCTAAACGGAGCGCCGCCAATGGTTGACACGGAGAGAAGACATTTTGGCAAAAAGGTATGGTACGCCAATAGGATCACAGAATTTTGAAGACTCATTCCGTACGTTGTGTGAGTAGTAAACGAATATCGGGTTGTAAACAAATACTGAGTATTAAATCATTATTTAATAGTATATAGATATTTCGCAGTAAATATGTGCCTGATAGATTACTGTTATGCATAATAAGTTGTCATAAGTGCGCGGATCAAACACCATGGTATAAACCAATAGAATGCCATGTACCAAAAGCTATTCGGAAAGAAGTAAGGCGGGAATAGAAAAATATGAAACTGATAGATAGGCCGGTTAATAGTAGGCCTATATGTACTGTCATTTATTGGGGTGAAGGATATTTTTGCCGTGCGGTCAGTGCCCTGAGACTTCAAAACTTTCAAAAATTAAAGTAAATGTTGACTTCTGTCACAACTTCCTGCTAACAGCATTGATGCACAACCTCTTGGAAATATGTGTGTGTTGGGGAGGGGTGAATAATTTTGCCCCGAAGACTACATAAGCCTAGCGTCACCATTAGTTAGCGTAGGGTAAAAAATTCTGTGAAAACTATCTCTCTAAGATTGCAGGAAAAGACACTTCCTGGGCTCTCAAGATGCATGTAAGCAGTTTTAATTTTGCTAACTCATGTTCTAAAAAACTCACACATGAACAAAATGAAGATATATTTTTTCTCCGAAACTATTACTATAAAATAATGAATTCTAGTGAGCCAACTGTGTTTAGCTTACACCATACCTAAGCTAGCCTAATTCTGTTATCTTGTAAATACTTATTCCAACGTCCAAGGTGACCCGAAAAAAGTATCAAACGAATACAGAAAGGACAATCAAAGTCGGGTTAAAAACACATAACTTGCCCACGGTGTCCGGAAACCGCCATAACATACATAGATACTAACTTTTATACAGCGCAAATTCCATATGATCAATGCGCTTAAGAAAACAACAAAATTAATACCAACAAAATAACAGTCAATTAAATAGGTAAGTCTTAAGCTGTTTTTTTTAAACAGTGCAACAGATTTCATATTCCGTATGTGAGAGGGAAGAGAGTTCCATAACACAGGACCTGCAATGGAAAAGGCAGCCTCACCTACTCGCTTCTTGGAAGGAGGTAGGAGGTGTAACGTCTTATCCATTGCAGACCAGGTAACAGGACCAGATAAAGGTGAGGTTTTCCGATGAAGCATATTAGAGAGATAGCCGGAGCAAAATTATTCAAGCATTTGCAAACATAACAGAAAATTAAAATGGATTCTTTCGCGAACAGGTGGCCAGTGAAGGGCACGTATTTTACTGTACATTGACTGATTAATATACTGAAACTAAAACTGACATCCATGAGTCATAAAACAAAACTGTATGGGCGGCTATCTGGCCGGGGGGGGGGTTCCGTGGCGACATGTCCCCCAATATTTGGGAAATTGCCAATTTACTTTGATTTTTACACAGTATTTTTAAATGGTGGCGTGCCAACCGCCTCAGTAGTGTGACCAAATTTGTCGTGTCAGCTAAGTTGAGGCGTTATTGAAGTTACTTGGCATAGACTGTTTATGTCAATATGATATTTGATATTTCTCTTTAAAAACGTTTTAAAGAAATGTACTGTCATAGTTCATACGGTTATCGAATTGTATTAATTACACACTGGCTTTTCCTGGTTTTTTTAGGAAATACTTAATGACCAGACTGAATCCCATATGAACTATTTGCGGATATCACGGTCATTCAAGGTGTTGGAAAAAATACAAAGCTGAGAGGCAAACTCTACCCTTCTCCTTACACAGTGGAGCACAAGAAGGGAACTAGATGGGCTGGGGTGGTTTCAGCCCCTCAAAAATGTTGTCAATTAAGTTTTAAAAATTCTCAAAAAACTTATTACATGCTATGCTCCCCGGGATTGAACAAGGCCTGATTTCGATGAAGTCATATGTATACAATTTGTAGAAATGGCATATATTAAATGGTTGCATTGAAAGAATTTAAGACGAAATTCTGTCCATGGGGGGGGGGGGGCTGAATCTGATTTTCTCTCTTGAGTGCTCCTTCTTAATCCATGGTGGATTGATAATGTCCATGGGCGACCATGGGCGTCCGCAGGGAGGGGCAAGGAGGAGGGGCACTTGTCCCCTTCTGATTAATCAAAAATTTAAAAAGGTTAGGTAAGTAGCTCAAAATTTAACAAGCTATTGAAAGTCAAAATCCTAAGACATGAAATCTCAGAATAACAGGTGTGTAAATGCTTGAAAAGGTTGGAAACTGCCTTTTCCGACGATCTAGGAGTATTGTTTGCAAACACGTTCTTCACGGTACGCTTCACGGTACGCTCCACGCCAATTTATGGTGGCTCTCCTCTTAGACAGTATCAAGTATTGTCCCAGTAAGCAACATTCGTCGGTTTTTCAAGTGGGTCTACCGTCGACTAAGGAAAAGCATGGCGGCATGCCAATCCACCGGATGGTCGCCGGTAGTCCGCTAGAGAAGATGTCTTGCTAAAGTCTGGTTTTTGCAGAGCACTGTAACGCAGTGTCATTGGTACCTTAGTACGCTATACTAGGCCGTAATGGGTTACTTGACGTATGGTGCCCGCGTCCCTAACTGCCGGAGTTTGCCACCGGCGGCCCTCCGTCGAGCCATAGGGCATTTCCGCCCGAAGTCCGCCTCTTACGGTTGCCACTGGAGGACCACTATTTTACTCATGGCGTCCCGCCATCGGACATCAGAGTCAGTGCTATCAGGGATCTTACACGTATTGATTTCCCCCCTCCCTGTGAATATTTCTGCGGACGCCCCTGATAGTCTCACAACATATTTTACCATTTCAACAAAAATCTAAACCCCTCCCTTTTCAAATTCCTTAATCCGCCCTTGAAAATTGTCAGACGCTGCAGTACGTGTGTGTGGGTGGGTGTTGATATTACTGCATTTCAATAAAGTGCTCTGTCTTATTGCTTTATTCAGCCATGTTTAACCCCTCCTACATATTATATTATTAACGTTAAATCTTTGGTAAATTCGCTACTAAATATCTATTTACTACCCGGCACTCAATATGAAATTAAAAGCTTTCATTTCGTACTCAGTTTCATTTTATGCTACTCAACATGGTTTACCACCAAATCTTAATTTACTACTCAATTTCATTTTACTATGCGGATTTACAACTCGATATTGAAATACTCGCTATATGGTGATCCTTTTGGCGTGCCATAAAAAGGCAGTACTAGGACAGCAAATTTGACACCATCTGGGTGCTTTAAATTGTGTCTAGGTAGTTGGCAAACACTGACCTGTATATGTTAACATATAGGTCAGTGGTGCCAAACGTTGATAAATTCGAAAATAGTAGTAGAAAACCTACTTGATGCACAACTTAAGTTAATACGGCACCATCTATGTAGGCAAAATGTTGTCCCAATATAAAATTGATTGTAGGCCCAACCTTTTTCCAATGAGCACCCAACCATTCAGATAACATTAGCCCAACCGTTTGGACAACCAATTTCCCAATGTTGGCCCAACATTATTGTGCTGTCTGGATAAGTCGTAGGAACGACATAATAACTCGTCGGAACGACTTATAGTAAGTCGGAGGAACGACATAATAAGTCGTAGGAACGACATAATAAGTCGTAGTAACGACATAATATGTCGTAGGAATGGCAAAGTAACTCGTAGTAACGACTTAATAAGTCGTAAAAACGACTTAATAAGTCGTAGAAACGACTTAAAAAGTCGTAGGAACGATATAAAAAAATTACATCATGGCCCTAATGGGCGTCCGTAGGATAGTGATCTTGCGAAGATGGGTGACATCCGTGGGTGCATTAGTCAGTGCTCGATGTAACTTTATGCGCTTGAGTAAGGCCGACTACAGTAACGTAAGACCAGTTTTGCCGCCCCTTGAAAAAATTCACTACATCTTGAAAAGAATGAGATCCATTTTGAAAACTTGAAAAAAGATCACAAAAAAACGGCCAAATCTTGAAAAATTGAGAACATCTTTGAAGATTGGTGAAAAGCATTAATTTTTACCATAACTTTGGCCAATTGTGTCACAGAAATGCAGGCAACTTTTGCTTTTTTTGTATTTAGAACTGAGTTACCAACGTTACAATCTTAATCCTGTATGATACTAACGCCACATTAAAAGCCATCATGATGGCGAAATTTTCAAAGCCCAGTATGTAGACCAAGTGATGACCAATCAATCGACGATCAGACAGTAGAGCGCATACGGCATCAGCAGTACTTACTACCTGCAACTTTACATGATTGTTGGCATGTAGCGTGCGCATGTTCAAGCATGCCTCACTTTCATGGGAATCAAGGGCGTAGGAAGCGGGGGGAAGCGAAATTTGTGGGGGCTGAAGTATGCTTTAGCCCCCCCCCCCCGCCCCCACTTTCCAAATACGAAAACCCGTTATTTGTCCCTTCTGTAAGAAATGTCAAAAATTTGCAGTAATTTACTTCAGAATTTTGTCCAAAACAATGTACCAAATTTCATTTAAGGGCCCACAAATATCAAAAAAATTTTCAAGGGGCTAAGAAAAATAAAAAAAATTTCAGTAATTTACCTTAGAATTTGTTCAAAATGATGCATCAGGTTGCATCTAAGGACCCTCAAATATCAAAAAATTTTCCAAAGGGCTAAAGAATGTCAAAAATGTGTAGTAATTTAACTTTAAATTTGTCCAAAATGATGCACCAAATTGCATCTTAGGACCCACAAATATCACAAAATTTTCCAAAGGACTAAAAAATGTCGAAATTTTGTAGTAATTTAACTTAAAATTTTTCCAAAATGATGCACCAAATTGCATCTAAGGACCCTCAAATATAAAAATTTTCCAAAGGAGTAAGAAAAGTAAACAATTGCATTGATTTACCCTTAAAATTTTTCCAAAATGATTCACCAAATTGCAACTTAGGACCCTAAAATAAAAAAAAAATTCCAAAGGACTAGGAAATGTCACAAATGTGCATAAATTTGCCTTAATATTTTTCCAAAATGATGCATCAAATTGCATCTGAGGACCCTAAAATATCAAAAAAAAATTTCCAAAAGGGAGGGGGACGGCGATCCGAATCAAGGTTCAGCCCCCCCCCCCCACCAGTCTTGAACAGCTTCCTATAAGCCTATGATGGGAATGGATACCAGAATGCGCTCGCCAAATGGCAAGGAACGGTAACAAATAGAAGAACTCTCAAATACAAATTTAAAGAAAAAAAAGAAAGAAAAAAAAACAAGTTTTGTACATTATGTATAGTGTTACAATAATTGCGGTTTGCTTTTGCCTAGCAATAGTGTTTGATAATCTATGATGACGGTAGTGCGGCATATCAAAACATAACTAGTCAGGGTAATCCGACTAGGGTATGCTTTATTTGGCTGCTCATGCCCCTCGGGTAAGTGATATAAGATCAAATGTAAACACGTCCCTTAACATAAGAGTTACTCTAACTTAAAATAACATAACCTTGAAAAAATGTATTCGAATCTTGAAAGATATTAACTGGTCATCTTGAAATTTTTCAATTAACCAGTGCCAACACTGCGTAAAGCACACTTAGCCAAGGCCTAAATACACCGTCTGTTACTGTTAGTGCCTGAACGCTTACAATAAAATGGCAAATGAATCTGCTACTGGTAGTACGGACCGAATTGCTGAATGGGAGGACAGGTGGCAGACCGGGAGAATACAGTTTCACGTTGAAAGCGTTAATGAGTAATTATAACAACACAGTGTTACGGGTATCCTAAACTTTTAAAGTAATATTGTTAATGTTACTAGGCCTTTAGAAGTTAGTGTCAGTGTTAGCCTAGCCTACCCTACTGTAGCCAGGCTGTAGGCTAGTCATTAGTAAAGAACTGTGTCTTTCGCCGAGAGCTAGCCTAGCCCAGCTCGCTATAGACTCATTCAGTGTTTACAAACAAATGCCGTCACGGCTGGACGTCAAAAGAGTTGGTAAGGCGTGCTTACACTGTCGTCACAATGAAAGGAAGATTCCAATTCGCATAGGCCTACTTTCTGCGTGCAATTGCGCAAACATTAACACGCGCAACACATAACATACACGCACGTGTTCTTGCGCATGTGCTATGCCAACCAGTGCCAACCAGTGACGTAAGCATGAACACCCTAATACACTGGGTTTTCAATTGAGCGTAGTAAGGACCGTGTATAGGGAGCTGTTCCGGGACCGGCCATACACGGGCCTAGGCTTTACTGAGGACAAGTGTCAGCCTAGCCTAAGGTTAAGCCAGTTTGCTTTGAAATTGTAATGTTCATAACCATCAACATTTACTTAAGCCTAGGCCTAGCCTAGGGCCATATGCCGGGTATTCTGGGACGATGGGTGTTTTCTGACAGTTGGCTATAATCTAGTCACTGAATAACACTTAGGCTACAGTAGGCTAGGCTAGTGTGAATGTTTTACTAGGCTAACCAGGCAGACATAGACATATTAAAGGTAGGCCAATGTGTACTGCCTACACACAGTTTCGTTTCTAGCACAAGATGCCTTCTAGTTGTTGAGAAAATGGAACCTAATTGCAGCAATAATTCTCAGTTTGACAATTCCTTGGCACATTTCCAAGTGTGCAAAACCTTAAAAAATTTTATGGAGGCTGTAAAATTTTGTAGAAAAATTCAAGTTAAGACTGAGACATAGGCCTAGGCTAAAGTAACTTTGTGACAGGGTTCGTGGAAACGTTACTACACTGTATGCACCAGACTAGGCTATTTCATGAAGTTTAACAGTGCCATTCAGTAGTGATGTTTGAGTTGGGTGTTTTCAGACAGAACTTGCACACACCTATATAAGCTATACATGTCCACACTAATATACATGCGTACACATGCCTACAGTATGTGTAGTGGAAAGGTATGATATGACCAAATGATTATTAAAAAACTTGACAAAGTTTTTGGGGATTAAATTTTGTATTAAGATATTAAAAAAAATTATATTTTCCAGTTCACTATAATTTGATGGTTTTTTTATCTTTAGTCCTAACAATATTTAAAATAGTAAAAAATACCGGACCATGTCTGACAATACCCAACAGGCACTAACATTTTCAAAGTGCTGTGCTACGTCTGTATACCTCTGCATAGATCCAGTATGTATCATATGGTCACATTAGTAAGGTTATGGCCGTAGATATATCACGTAAGCATCAGGGTAACGCAACTGTATTGAAAGCTATAACCAAACAAGCGTTGACTGTAGTGTTGAGCCGATTATCGGTTGGTGTTATCGGTATCGGCCGATAATGGTGTTATCGGTATCGGCTAAATCAGCAGTTGCAGCCGATAACTCCAATCGATATTCTATACTCCCCTCGCATTACTGCCAATTTTAAGAAAGTCTGGGTTCGTACAAAATTGTGATCTGCAACGATCAATTCCCCCATTAGGCCTTAGCCTAAACATTAGCAAACAATGGCAGAACAGAAGACGTAATCACTACTGTTTTCAAAAGCAGGCATCGCGTGATCTTTTACAGGTGCAAGTCATTTCTGGAACTTGCGTGGTCTACACTGTACGCGTCATACATATATCATTTCCAACGTTAGGCCTAACATGCAGTGTAGGGTTCCCGCCGATTTGTTGTTTGCGCACTTCACACAGTTCCTTTAAAAGCCTGTAGAATATTTCCAAAATCTCCCCCTAAAAACTAAAGTTTAGTTTTGAAAGATTCCCTGAAGAAATCATAATTACTTTTGCTCCAAATGACTAAATCTTTCGACGTGCATTTAAACTTTTCTGTGGTCCGCTTGGATGCTTGGTATGTTGCTCACATGCCTCGCGCAAAATAAACATGCCTGTACTAGATACAGTACTAACTGTGGGCTCTCAGTACACGTGTTCTACTGTGCAATACATACAGTAAGCAAACATCGTGGCTTCGTGAGCAACTATGCCACAGTTTCTGAGTGAAGGACAAGGTGCGATCCTTGTGGTAATTATCTTTGCAAGAATTTACCGCAAAGACATGCCAAGACTTGTACTACGTAATACATACAACATACTGTACCTTGAAAAGGGCCAGCGCACGTAAAATACACAGCATGCACAAGGCCAATGTCATTTTGTATGTACTGTGTAGCATACTTTGTATTTTACAATAAGAATCACGTACGTAAGCATATATGGCTAGATTTACAGTACAGTGTTATGTCCTACTGCACCGGAAATTGCAGAATTATACTCATTGATGGAACAGCCTTTGCAAGTTTTATTCAGGGATATGTCTGTGAGTTGAATGGTGATTTTTGGCGGGATTTTTTAACAAATGTGAAGTAGAAACTCAGCAGGTATTGGTAGAGAGAATGGCGGCTTTATACTGCCTGTCACTTGACGTTGACTTTTAGTACATTCCTTTGGCAATGTAAACACACGTGGCCTCACAGGCCTACCGTAGCAAACGTAGCTTGACTTTCATGTGATGTTTTACTTTGTTATCAGTATCAGTATTGGTATCGGGCCGATATTAAGTTTGACTTACCGGTTATTGGCAAGTTCCGATATCACTGTTATCGGCTCAACACTAGTTGACTGTCCGACAACTCCCGAAGGTACCCTAGGCTAGGCCTAGGCCTAACCTAAGACCAGGCATAGGATTCTCACATTCGGCCACACATTTAGCCTCACATTCATGTGGCCCACCATCACATTTATTCCTGCCATTGACTTACACACTAAACTGGGCTTCATTCTTAAGCCGCTCATTCCTTGTCAGTTTTCAGCCCCAACAAGGTGCACATCACTTCGAAGCTCATGAGTTGGTGGTTGCTGGCACATCAAAATTTCCATAGCATGACCATTGAAATTTTGAGCTTGAGGCGCATGAATGTCAGGCCTTGAATTTTGAAGCATGCAAGTGCGATAGCACACCATCACTCGCCTCAAATTACTGTGAGAAGTGCGAATTTTTGCACACCTTGATAAAGAAGGGAACTCAGGTAAGTCTATGAAAATTTAATAAAATAGCACACCAACCACGCTCCTTAATTTTCTGAGGAGTGTGATTTGTAGCACTCCTAGAAAATCTAAAAATCAAGGCCTGGAATGTGCAAATTGTGATCAGTCCCGCCGAACAACACACTAAGATATGGATGGCTCCGCTTTTTTCAGAGGCCTCAAAATCTTAAACTACAGTACAAGAGCAATTTTGACAATTTTTGCACAATGTAGTCTTCAATCTAAGTTCTAGATCATGCCCTACACAAAGGATCCACTGTTCTTTTAGAATAGGGTGTAAATCAACCAAAAAGATAATTTTAGGCACTTCATGCACAGGGGTCACCCTTTGGCTAAATTGTGACTTGTTGTGATGGTGAAGCGCCACCTTCAGCCTCACATGTAGGATATATAGAAGTACTTCCAAAAGCCTTTTAGACATATACTATACGTATCCCTAAGAAGCAAGTCACTCACATGATATTCATATGCAGTGTTGCCACGTGGGCGGTTTTCATGCCCAATTGGGCGGTTTTTTTACTGCTCCAGCGGGTTTTTTAAAGCTCGGGCGGGTTGCGGTTTTTGGGCGGTTTTTGCTTTGTTGGCAGATTTTTGGGCTTGTTTGGATTTGGGGGTTGCTTTGCAGTATGACTGATATTTTCAGCAATCTCATTGTTGCCATTTTATTATGGAAGGAACGCCTTGTTGAGTTCATAAAGTCAGCATCCAGTGAAAAGTGCGCAGTCTGACTCTTCTGTTCGCTAACTTCAGGATACTCAAACGTGTTTCCCGTGACACTGTGGGCACACTGCAGTAGATTAGGTGTCCAAGTATTAGCTCCATGGCTAGACCTAGTTTAGCCTAATCATATCCTGATAGAGTAGAATAAGTGCCCGATCTACTACCATTTACTTTCAGTGAATAGCAACTCCGTAGTTAGAAGACGGCAACCGATCATTATAATTATAGTACTACGGTAATCATGAGTTGATCAGTATCCCGAGTTGATCACTGTGTTCTAATTACTAATGCAGCATGTAAGTGTGATGACATTCCCATGTAAACATGACCTGCACCAATTGTCTTCAAAACACATCGAAAACAATTATTTGCCTTGTCATTTTCCATATCCGAAGCAAAAATCTTACTCTCAGCCAGGTTCCTAAGTTTTTGCATAGGAATTAACTGGACGGAAATTTACATGCAAAAGGCTACCAAGAATGGTGACCGAAATGTCTTTGAAGCCTGTTTAAAAATTTTGGTGGAAAAAGACATTGTGATTACTCATGTAATTGTTCTTAAATAGGGTAATTAATAGGATCTTATTTGTTTGTTTGTTTTTTGTGCAGTAGTGATTCATTAGGAACTCATCTGCTTAAAATTCAGACAGTTTATTTGGATCTATAAACTGTGTGTATCTGTTACCTAAGCCAATTAAACTTGGTCTCTGTGCACAGGGTTGATTGACTCTGAGTGACATTTTAGCCCTTCTTTAAGTAAATAAAGACTTTCTGTCCATACCATACACAAAAGGTTTAACTGTGCAATGAATGGACATGTCAATAGCTTATCTGTAGTACTTATTCAACTGCTCAAAGTTGCTCACTAGCCAGGGATTAAGTGTTATTCTAGAAGTGATAGTGGTTTCTTACAACAAAGAAATGGCCAGATAAAGAGGATTTTATTACACCCGACCTAACCTTTGTGAGGTCTGGTCAGAGTGTTCTGTTTTTAAAGCAAGCCTGTTCCTTATGTTCATTCAAGATTCTTTCATAAGCTTTGTTACATGTACTGCCACCTACTTTTCAAAATTCATTTTCTACAGATTGCTCCATCCTGGCAGACAACACCAGATTACAGCACAATGAGAAAGACACATAAGAAAATGTTACTGCAAAGATATTTTTATGGTCACAATGTTCGTTACTGTAAGTGATTGACTCGTGATACACCCATAACAGCTAAAGAATGTTGAGGTGCACAGCATGGACGTTTCACAATAAGCTTACATTTAATGCGGTTTTGTGCTGGTTTTGCAAAATATGGGCGGTTTTGGGCGGGTTTTTAAAAAAAATTGGGCGGAAATTAGTCTGAGTGACGAGGCACCACTGTTCGTATGTGAATATGCATTGCCATAGACCCTAACACAGAGCGTAATTTCGGCTTCAAATTGCATTTTTTGAAAATGTTTGCCAGGGTGAGAATATCCAGATGTATCGTGTGAAAGAGAGTTGATGGACAAAGGTTTGTGAAAAAGTATTGTCATTTGAGGGCGTGAGAAATCCCCGGACGTTATGGCCGGGGAATGTGAAAAATTTGTACACGGTGCACAAGGGCTGTGATGGAGGAGTGTAACGGAAACACACAGCACTCTTCAAGGGCTAATATGAACTGATCATTTATATCCCCTAGCTTTTGTGCAGACTATTTCTGCTATAGGCCTATATACGTGTTTACAAATCTGCGGCCGCCATATCCGGCTTGCATGTTTTTTTAGCTCAATTAGGCTTCGTTGCACAAACAACCTAGGCCTACACAGTCTAATGCCAAATACTAAGTTTAGCTATGCAGATCATTAATTAGCGATAATCACTCTTCGAAATCTCACCATCAAAACAGATTCACACACAAATGACATCCACTGATACAGCTCTCAAAGCACTTTTCTGCCATACTTGTGCTCCTGGAATTTATGTATACACATTTGTTCTTACGTACGTACATCCGCAACATGGTGGAACAACTTTTAACTGTAGGCTACTGTGCTATTGTTAGGCTTATGCTTAGGCCTGTCTGCATTTTATCTGTGCATTATATTAAAGTGCACTGAGTTGCCTTGTCTACGCAATTGTACATCGTAGCGAACTGCATCTTGGCTCAGTATTCTTATTTCAGGTGTATTACTTTTTGGCCTTAGATGAGAGAGTTTTGGCCTAGATTGCACTTAAAATTGTTGGTTACGAAGGCCATGTTTGGCTTTGGACTAGGAAAACGAATTTTGTGCCCTGTCATTTGTGAACTACAGTACGTACCTGGAATTGGATTGTATACGTGTGCAACATTCTCACAAACAGCAGCTAACAGTATCAAGTTCAAGTTTCAAGTTTATTTTCTACTTTACACACACACACACAAAGAGTTTTGTACATTATAGTAACACTAATTACAGGCACCGTAACATCAGTGAGGTATATGTACCTCCAGAGTCATAGTTCAGTGGCCCATTTAAAAGTACCATGGCATATTTTAAACTATGACTGAGCTTAGTGTCAACGTGGCAGCGCTGTGCGGCCATGACGAGTGTGCTCTAAATTTAATAACGTAACATAACATAACATAACATAACATAACATAACATAACATAACATAACATAACATAACATAACATAACAT
>WURT03000010.1:562048-575735 GCA_009936505.3 Holothuria glaberrima | reverse complement strand
CGGATCAGTGACGAAGGCAGCAAATACAGATTAGTTGGTATCGGCGATTATGACTCAACAAGCACAGCAAGTAAGTGTTTTAGGTTTAAAATCAGGATTTTTCGAGAATCATATAAACTAGAGCAAAGACTTCGTTTTTCAACGGATTTCAGAAGAGCAAGTATGTACTCACAATCACAGTTTCCACAATTACCTGTGATTGTACTCGTACTTAAAGAGTTTGAAGTTAGGCTTTGGAGTTAAAGCAAGTTCTTGCACTCTTACCCATGAAAGAGATGGGTATGTGTACTTGTACTCACAAGCAGAAACATTTCACTTGTACTCGTAATCAAGACAGTACTCCCTCACTAAATGTGAAATTTTTGAGATTTGACTAAGCTTAAACGGAGAAACGCCTTCAATGTCTCCGTATTAATGGAAAGAAGGATGTTGCCTTTGTCGGAGGACAAAAAAATCCCCATACGATTGTTTTGTTATTGTGGAAACAAGGTCAATGAAGGACAAAGCGAAACTCCAAATAACTGACCTTTTTCACTTTCCCGAAGCCAAAACATAGATAAAATCGTTTACGGTCATTGGGAACTTAAGTCCCGTTCAGTCTGCGAATTATTCATCATCACAAACGCTCTCTCGTAAATTAAGTCAGTCAGAATTAGGTAACTATGCGATATGGTTACTTCTTATTTAGACAGTGCTGTGAACACAAGCTGTATTCATCCCACTTTTAAGTACACATTCTTTTTTTTATTTTTGTCTACTGTGGTTTTATCAGTTTACGAACACCATCACCTAAAAAATGTGTCATTATAACACAAGGATTTTCCTGTTCACAAGTTATACATCAGTATCCAACCACTCTCTATCCTTTCCCTTCTTGTACCGTATGAAATGGTTACACTTAAATCAAGTTTCAAGGTAAACTCCTTTAATTTATTCAATCGCACGATGCAAAGGTCTAAATAGGTTTTCAATCAATCGTCTATATTCACATTGACTATATGTAGTGAAGATATTACGGTTGTTACTGACCTGACTTGGCTGCTTGTTGTAATAAGGTGAAAAGTAATAGTTCTGGTTTGTTATCGATAAAGATTTTTAATAAATTTGCCAAGAGAAGTATTACTGAATGGTATAAATGTTTACTTTCCGATGATCGTGATATTCACCTATCCCATACTTAACAAGCCAAGACTACGAAGGAGTAAAGCTGCCCTACTTCTTCAGCTTTCCAATTTCGCAAAAAAAGCCTGCAAACACTTTCAAATTTGAAGTCTGGATCTACAACAGCAAGGTATTCAGATAAATTCCAACCCATCAAAATTTATGTTAATTTCATTACGCTTTTCTTATAAAAAACTCAAAGCATGTTCTGGTGACCAAATCTGATGTTTAAAAACAACAAAAAAGACGGGAAAACTTCTCTTAATTAGTTATTGAAAATCCCATCTCAATAGCACCTTACTTTTGAAAAATACTAACTTTGGAAGAAATGCTTTTTTCAGCACCGCAGTGCCTGATGGGAATTTTGTGTTGTCATCTGAGTTTAGTTGAGTTTTTGTACGGTTGCTTTTGTATTTCTCTAGAATGTTGATACTACGAACGGAAAACGTAATAGCCTTGTCTCCTAAACCATATTTATGGAACAGCTTCACACTAGATATACTAGGTAAAATGCTTTTACATTCCAACATTATCAAATTCCAAAGACAAGCAGCGTTTTCAATTATAAAAATAACAAAAGGAACCTGAGGAGGAAGTTTGCTCATTTCGTAACGCATTACGTGACATTGAGAAAACTTGGAAGCATTTTTGACGAAAGAAGTAAGTGTGCAAGAAAAGGTATCTTGAGTTAGGAATGGAGTTTTCGCAGGGAGTTGTCCTGGTTTGTCATGGAGTTTGGATGATATTTTATTATTGTTCCGTTCCCTTATGTACAGAGGCCCCGCAAAATGCAACCGGTAATTAAAAATGGTAATCAGTTTCATAAACTTTTATGAAGAAATGATCATTCAATATTCTCTAAGCAAAACTAAAATTTCTCAACTTAATTACTTACTCATTGCTATTTTGCATTTGATCTTTAGAGCTGAAAGACATTGTATTTTCTTACCGTTAGACCAGTGCTATTTTCAAAATAGGTTTTAATACAAATTTCACTTAGTTTATGCCAACCAAAATCCTTACGAGACAATTATGCCATAGTGATTTGTGTTGAGCATGTAGTATCTTAATTGTTAAGAGGATGTTACATCAAAACATGAGCATAGGCAAAACATAAAAATGTGTTCGGTTATTACGATGTTTTTTTTATAAAGGCGAAAGTCACAATGACGTAACGAAATTCTGATCGATAAATAAAGGAATATGGGTTTTTATTGATAGGCCATAATGTATTATTGTTATTATTTACTTCCAATTTTGGCTTACTTCCGTATGTACCCTTCCCACGCAGATTATGACGATAAGGAAGCGTAATGAAGTTATTTAATTGCAATCGATTAAATTAACTACCAAATGCAATATCATAGGGAGGGTGGACTATGGGTCCTCGTAATTTTTCCTCCCATTGTGAAGAAATGAATATGAGCGTAAAGAACCATGGCCCATCTTGCAGGTGGAAAACCATATTTTAAACTGGAATGACGATGGGTTGGAACAAAATGCATACTAACTTTAAGCAAAAATGGATTAAATAATAACACCAAACAATAAATAAGTCATTTTATGAACTGAGCAATGTTCCTTATTTACTCCTTATTTTCCGAATGCTACTTTTCACTGACTGTTACATACAACACAGTAACTTCTTCAACATAGTTTAGAATATGTCATATAAAACTTATTTTCAAGGCTAAAACTTGAGATATTACATACAGAAGTTATCTCAGACGTAAAAGTCGTTAAATAGAATGTCGATGCTGCTTAAAAACTCTTCTTTGTTAATAGAAAATATGTAACAAGGCACTGTTTTTTCTGGATAAGATTAATTAAACAGTTTCCTGCTTGGCTGCTATTTCCTGAAAATAACGATACAAAATTTCCTGCTTCCGTTTTCCAACAGATTATGACTCCATGGCTTATAGTCGAAATAGTTCTTTCAGTACACCTGACCGAGACAACGATAATAGTGGTTATCATTGTGCAACAAGTAAGCATGGTGCCTGGTGGTACAATAATTGTGCTTACACATATCCAAACAGCCTTTACAACGCAGGTTCGACTGATTATAAAAGCATTTATTGGAATAGTCTTCCTGGAGGTTCTTATCATCTCAAGTATATGGAAATGAAAATACGTCCTTTTCAAAATAACTAGTTCTTAATATGGCACGTTGATGTTTAAAATATGCCTAATGAATTTTTATGAAAGAATTTCTTTTGTCAATAAAATGACTGGTAAAAAAATTTGATTCCAGCTTACTCTGTAACGAATGATAAGCGTGGTAGGTCATTGTATCTACAATAAATGTTTATTGGGATAATATGTTCATACTGTGCTACGTGTATTTTTTAGAAAACGGTTCCTTAAGAGGACAACCCGCAACTTTATAGCTTCTTACGGGACCAACGCGAGC
The DNA here is from genome assembly GCA_009936505.3 of Holothuria glaberrima. Taxonomy (NCBI): domain Eukaryota; kingdom Metazoa; phylum Echinodermata; class Holothuroidea; order Aspidochirotida; family Holothuriidae; genus Holothuria; species Holothuria glaberrima. The sequence goes on along the minus strand of WURT03000010.1, from coordinate 572,161 downwards.
TATAAACCACCATGGCTGGAGCTAGCGTCAGACAATTCGGCTTTCCAGGTGCCCTAATTTACAGAAAATTGCACTTAAATCACAACTTTGTGCCAACAATTACCGGTGGGAAAAGATTTCCCTACCGGCTGGCTGATCACCAAACGGCAGGGGCAATAAGAGGGCTCCGAAGAAGTGAGGGGTTTCGAAAAGGACGGGCGATGCCCGCCCAATATTTAAGGTTTCCGTTGAGTTGGAAATTGAAATTTTAGTTTTTATTTATTAGGGATCTGCCTTGCTTAAGATCTAAAGTCCAAGTAATTCTTTGGGTCGTCTGATCGTCGTCTGGGGATTAATTTCTTAATCGCTACCGTTAACGCTGCCAGAGGAACTGGAAATTCAAGAAGGGGCGACCTTTCCTTCAGAGGGTCTTTTTTCTCCTGCCCACATCTCTGTCTACAATTCTTTCTAGCCATTGTGAGGCACTAATGGTAGCATAATGATTTTGCATGCACAGGTTTGCTGTATACGAGAAACGTCTGACATCCAAACGTAAAGACATGCCTCCTGTCAGTGGCCTGTAAACTCTATTTAGTTGTTCCCTCTTTAACTCCCTGGCCAAACAGAGAAGCGGGGCCTAGGCCGACGGCCGCATTCCAGAGTGTCAAAAATACTTCAAGTTAATTTAATTTTTGTATTTTAATGAACAGAACTGTGTAAAGAGCGAGCCGAAGTAAAATGTCACAAACACATTTTAGGCAATACCACTCAGCAATTACATTTGATTCAGTTTTCTACTGGTATTCAAAAAATCTTGCAGAGTTTTTAATTTCAGTTATCAATCCGCACACGTTCGACACGATTCGTTCGTGCAACAACTCCACTCATCAATTCTGATTTCCGGGGTACATTTTTACCACAAGCTTTGTCACTACAAATACACACACTCCACAATGCATTACTGCATATTCAGGGAGATAATATTAGAAGGAAATTCATCGTAAACTTTAATTTATGCTAATCTAATAAGATTGGCCTTAGGTTGGAGACCAAATTCTTTAATTGGGGATTATTGAACGAAAGGGAACTGGATTCCTTTGTCTTATATCTAGGAAATCTCATTCATACCTACAGAAACCCCAACAAGAACAAAAGATAAGTTGGGATAATGCTTTAATGTCTAAGTAGTTGCAGACAGTCAAGTACGAAACACTGTTCTGACTTCCAAAATGACTATTTATTGCGAAGAAACCTAAAGGTGTGGCAAAATCAGTGTTAGTGATCTAAAAAACATTGCCTTCGAATTTTTACTAATTTCCACATTCCCTCGTATGACACACTCATACTGGGCACGTTATAAGTAACTTGACAAGTAAGTCGTAAACACCGTCGAAACGCGTCGAAATCATCAAATTTGTTAACATCTTAAGTCACTGGCAATGTTGAGGCAAGTGGCAAATTTCTCGATCTGCCCTTCAAGATGTAACAGACGACGTTCCTAAATCGTGTTAATTAAGCCTTTTAAATAATCAAGAACAAAACACAAAAAGGATTATTGTCGGCAATCAGTAGGGTTGAAAGAAAACGTTTTCGTTGGATCTTGATCGAGTATCACCTGCATGGCATAACTATATGCCACCGTGCAAACATGGCAGTCATCAAGAAAGTGGGCTACACAAAAGGAAATACCCAGTCTTGGCAAGACATGACTCAGCAAGAAATATGCCCCTGCGACCTGCTATATAAGCAACCTAGCACCACCTCTGGAAAACAGACTTGGAAGGAATTTAAGTAAAGTAACTTTAAAATAAATAATTTAAAATACACATCAGCATGGGGGATTGTTCCTTACTCCAACTTTGTTAAGCTTTTGCATGTCGAATATGATTTTTAGAAAACGTAAAATCAATTCATGGGTCTTAACGACAGGACCGGAGGGCTGCATTCTTCCCTTAGGGCCGAGTTTGAGTATCGCAGTTCTTTATCAAGTATTCTACTACACTTTTTCTCTACACAGTAACATCACTTAAACTCTTTAAACGACTGCATGGCCAAGTGGTTAGAGCATCCGACTTGCAGCCGGAAGGTCTAGGGCTCAAATCCTGGCCGGGTCATACCAAAAACTTTAAAAATGGAACCTACTGCCATTGTGCTTGGTGCTCAGCATAGGCAATGGAGTAGGGAAAACAAACCAGTGAGCCACAACTGGAAAAAAGGCCGTGGCCGGCTCGACTTAAACCAATTGGTTAGAAACTGGGCCGTAAAACTTCATCTAACTAACTAACTAACACTTAAACTCTTTAAATTGAAAAATTCACCCACCGGAATTTATCTATAAGCCAGCTTAAAAATACAATTCCATACGACAATGACATACTTGATAACATTAAAAACAATACTCAGAACAAAAACACTGTACCCATAGGCGTAGGAAGCTGTTCAAGACTGAACCTTGTTTTGGATCGCCGTCCGGGGTTTAAGGGGAGAATGCATCATTTTGAAGGTATATTGCTACAATTTTTACATTTCTTGGTCTTTAGAAAATATTTTGATATTTGAGGGCCCTTGAATGCAATTAGTGCATTATTTTGGACAAATGTTAAGGTAAATTACTGCAAGATTTTGACATTTCTTTATAGTTCTTTGGAAATTGTTTTGGATGTTTGAGGGTCTACAGATGCAATCTGGTGCATCATTTTGGACAAAAATTAAGGTAAACTACAGCAAGATTTTGAATTTTCTCAGCCCTATGGAAAATTTTTCTATATTTGTGGGTCCTAAGATGCAATTTGGTGCATTATCTCGGACAAATTTTAAGTTAACTACTGCACAATTTTGACATAAATTAGCCCTTTGGAAAATTTTTTGACATTTGAGGGTCCTAAGATGCAATCTGGTGCATTATTTTGGACAAATGCTAATGTAAATTACTGCAAATTTTGAACTTTTTTTAACAGAAAAGAAAAACAACGAGTTTTTCTTCTACACGCCACATATTTCATGGCTTTGCATGCATACTTACAGTTCCCATACGCCTTAAAATGTCTTTTTACATTTCATATTTTCTTAAAGTTACACATAAAAATTTTTACGTTGAAGTGATACTACGTTTCGTTACGAGGCGCTAACCAGTTGCAAGGGCAACTCAGAGGCTTCTACGCAGTCAAAAATTCAAGAATATTCGAGACTTATATGGGGTAGTTGTTTCTCTCCTTCGGGAATAATCTAGAAATTGTGTTTCATTTTGGAGAAAATTCGATTTTATTCTGGGAACTCGAAACTCTAAGTTCAGCGGTGAACGTCTCTGGAATCTTCCTTTCTACGAAATAAATGTATTGTGGCCAGAACGTTCTAGAACTTACTATTTGAGAGGGTTTTCGAACAATAGCTGTTGGGCTTAAAAGGCAAACTCTTGAAATCATGAGACTGAGAGATAGACCCATCCTTGCACCACTGCAGCCATACGTTATTCTCCATTGAGAGACAACAAAGATCGACCAGATGTATTACTAAAGAGGCCTCATTTGTTGTTCCTACAGACCTGTTTATTAAAAAAAAAAAAAAGTAACATTACCTACACACGCCAGCCTTGAACATTTTAAAGTGGTTATATTCTCAACCCAGACAATTCCAATTCTCCGAACTAAGTTAGTTCTAGCCCCGCCCATAACTGTCTTTAGTATCTCCTTCTGCAGGGTTAAGGCCATTATCCTGGTGTAAAAAAAGGCCCTAATGTTTAATTAAAACTCTCTGTGCATACTGTGTAATATCAGTTGCTCTGCATCTTTTGAATTTTGTAACTGTGCTGTCAATCAAAGAGTAGTCACCAACTGAGACTTTTGCTTACCCCCAACTAAAAGTCACACTTGATGATGATGCAAATCTGTCTTTAAAAGAGTGGAGTAATTATTCGCCAACACATTCAAGCACTGTTGTTTTATTCAAAACCACGAATTCCAATTCGCCCTATCCGCCAATCGCAGGAACCAACTCTATGGAACGCCAAAAGGCTCACGGTATTTCGACGAATGTTCAGATAATTTGCCATCTGCCCAGGCATTTTGACGAGTTTTCGGATACTTTGCTTCAGAAATATTGCTTCCTAGATTTGTATTCGTCGTTACATATTACTTTCTGCCCTTATTTTCGAATTCATCAAAGTACTTCTGAAGTCAAAAGTACATGAGACGGCGAAATACGTGTGAGCCTTTTGGCGCACCCCTTCGCCGAACGGGCCAAGTAATATGCCATCCCAAGTATTTTGCCTTCTCAAGTATTTCGTCGTCCCCAGGTACTTCGATGAATTTCATTAAGGAGTGATGAATATTCACGACGTTAAAGGACATAACTGGAAAATTTGGCAAAAGTGAACCTAATGTTACAAATTGCCGTATATTAAGGATGATGACCTATCGTTCATATTGTATGACAAATTCAGACCCCTGATTCTTCGTTGTTTTAGATGATACCCTATCAAATTTTCAACAGGATTGTATTAAGGGCTGCGTTTGGCAAATTTGTCAATGGAAATATGCTCCTAAAATGTAAAATGTACGAATGACAAGAAAAACAATCGGCCAACGTTCTACGGAGACCTATAAAAATTACATTTTGATTTTTGCCTTACCTCTCAGGTTGCTACGGCAGCGTCAAACTGTCGAATGACCTAGTGCAGAGCAAGTTCCGACAGGGACGGGAGGGGAAAAGCAGAGGGACAATTGCACAGTGTACTGTGTGTCGGTACCAGTACTCTTGAGAGAAGGGTCTTTTCATCAGGCGCGGAGCTAGGAATTCTCCAGAGGACGATGGGTAATCGCATGAGCATCTTAAGCTCGAAGTGCTATTTTGTACTCGAGGGATTCTGAGCCCGTTGTAAGGGCTCCAGACAGGAGTTTGAAGGTTGGGGTTGAAGGGCGAAACCCATGGAATCTTCTCAATATAATTTAACTAGAGCGCAGAAAATCGGCTCTATAGTTACTTTGTTAAGGAAATTTTTTCCAATGATATTTTTTGAAATGAAATGTTAAGTGCTAAGTATAACTATTAGAAGCTAAAAAAATGAATTTCGACCTTAGTCTCCGTCAGGGCCATGAATGGGAAAGAGGTCAGAAAATTTGGCATTCCAAAGATCGCGGAGAAGGGGGGCGGGCTACGGGGCTTTAGCCTCCGCACTTTTTCTGTCGTGAGCATTTTGGGCGGCATTTAACTGAGATGATAGGCTTTTATTTTCTTGAATATATCGGGCCCCTTCGGTGATTAACCCCTTCCCCACTTCAAAATTGGCTCCACGGTCCCTTCATTCCCAACCTTTGATTTACCGGCGTATTTAGGGGGGTGGCCATTGGATCATGCCCCCCTCACGGATGCCAATTTTTTTTAGATCCTATAAAATACGTAATTTTTTAACACAAATTTTACTTTAAAGGTAGCATATGTGGCCCCAGATTGCATGTAAGGGCATCTAATTTTTCAAAATTTTCTAAGGGGAGGGTGCACCCCTTACACCCCTCCTCCAGGCCGGCGATCTCACAACATACTGTACGGCCCCCTTGAGAAAAATCCTACGTATGCCACTGTTCAAAAGGCTCGTGAATGTATCGTTTTCTTTAATGTGGGCGGTCTGTTGGGGCAAAAATGTCAAAACCTATGGTGGCGCTCCGCTTAGATAATCATTTCATTTTGGTCTCCCCAATCGCCAACACAAGTTGTTGCCCTTGTGCCAGACCACATACTTGCAAAGTCGTTTATCCGCAACCGCTGCATGTGCTCAACCTTCTTGACTCCTGGGAGCGGCTTTTCAGCGAAGAGTTGTCATCAAGAACATCCCTCTCCACCGAGGAGTTATGATTTTTTTCTGGTAAAATATGTCTCGTCGTACAAAATTCCAGAACAAGAATTGCCAATTTAGAGATATTTCAGCGCAGGTCACACAGCCCGCAGATGCAATCTCCTGCAATCTGGGAGCCTTTGGGAGCCAAAAATTTTCTCGCTACGCTCCGCGCCAACTGTGGTGGCGCTCCGCTTTGATAGTAAACCGTGCTCCATACCCCCCTCACCGAATTCCTAGCTACGTCGGTGCTTTGATTGCATCATATTAGATACTAATCTAAAACACAAATTTGTAGCTACTGTTATGTGTGTCTTTACTAGGGCACGACATGCGATTAATTGCAGCTGTAAAGGTTAGTATCATAGCTTGTTTGTTCTTACGTGCACAGTGCACAGAGATACAACAATTGAGATAAAGTGCCTTTTCATGTGTCAGTGTACTTATCTTCTTATAATGTACTGCATGTGCTTGGTACGCATAAAATAATCTCTGCAACTTCAGTTGATAGCACGTCAAGGGAGTACATTTTTCCCAAAAGAACCAGAACCAGAACACATTCTTAAGCAAAACCCTAGTCGGTGGATTCCGGGCACCCCTATGGGCAACGGGAAGTTTTAATCCTTATGCTCTGTAGGCGTAACGGAGAGCTAATATGGTGGCACCCCATTGAAAATGTTTCTTTATTTTGTTATTACTCATGTCACTTACCTGATGTGCAGATGGACAATTTTGTGTATGCAATATTACCTGCAAAATTACAAAAGTGTCATATTTTGTTCCGCTCGCTACTCGTACACCAACATTGTTTGTTACTTTTTTCTTTGTTTCTTGTGTACGTCGGCAGCTTGGGTGAAACTATTGTTCCAAAATCTCATCAACACTCACCATCACCCGTGATCCACCCCTCGACCCCCCTGAAGCCCATAGCATCAACAATCCGGGCCCTCTATTTGTCGTCGAAGTCAGACATTAACTTAAAAGAGTGTGAAGATTTGGGGTTGTGGTCTATTAAGAGCCTATACTCATGTAATTTGAAGAAAGTTAAATGCACTATTTTTATGCCCACAATTTTTAAATACCCGAGAGCTACCAGGGCTTCAAACCATGGATGAGCAGCGCAGCCTTTCCCCTGGACCCTACCAGGGGCGGTAATGTAGGCCCTAAGAGTCCACCCCGTTTGGAGGGCTTTGTAATGTTTTCGAGCGTTGTGTAAGTCCTATATCGATCCCAAACTGTATTTGAATCTTACCTGCACCATGGGAAAAGTGGATGATGGGAGCGGTTTAGGCAACGCTTAGTGATGTCGGACTGGGGAAGGGGCACAGCATCTAAACCGGCTCGATGGACATGTGATGAGGTGATTACAATATTGGCACACCGTTTTGCCCAACTTTGTAGGCCTACATTGCTTTAACCGTACAAGGCCAAAGACAAATTGAAGTTAAAGATGGAATAATGAAAATATGGCCTATATAAGTCTCCGTAGTGCGTTGACCGTTCGTTTTTCTTTTGTCATTCTCACATTTTACATTTAAGGAACATGTTTCCATTGACAAATTCAACAAACGCATCCCTTAATACAATCCGTTGATAATTTGATAGTGTATCATCTAAAACAACGAAGAATCAGGGATCTGAATTTGCCATACAATATGTATGATAGGTCATCATCCTTAATATATACGGCAGTTCGTAACATTAGGTTCACTTTTTGCCAAATTTTCCAGTTATGTCCTTTAAAGTCGTGCATATTCATCACTCCCTAATGAAATTCATCGAAGTACCTGGAGACGACGAAATACTTGAAAAGGCAAAATACTTTGGGACGGCATATTACTTGTGACCCGTTTGGCGAAGGGGGGGGGGGGCGCCAAAAGGGTCATACGTATTTCGCCGTCAAGTATTTTGACTTCAGAAGTATTTTGATGCCTTCAAAAACATCAAAAAATAACGATAAAACGTCATTTTAGACCAAAAAATACATTTTCAGGATGCAATATTTCTGAATCAAAGCATTCCAAAAGCCGTCGAAATACCTGGACAGACGTTAAATTATCTGCGCAGACGGCAGTTTATCTGAAAAGACGTCGAATTACCGTGAGCCTTTTGGCGTTCCATACAATTCCACTATCGTAGACGTTGTATTAGGAGTTCGCGTATCTCCAGCCAAGGCAAGAGATAAATAAATTAAGTAAATAATTGTGAACAGGCTTTAGCTAAGATTTAAGGTAAATAAAAATTTAGAAAAGTAGGTTTATTATAAGTCAATGGAGTTTTAATATCGTTCTTCTGTAATATTTTGCTGTTACTGACTAGAGTTGCTATCTCCCTCGATTCAATTCAACCATGTAGGCCTTTCTTAAGTATCCAGTGGCTCGTCAGGAGCGTAAATTGGGTGTTCGTACAATTCTACACGCCATTATGGTGGAAGAAAGACCTAAAATCCCCAATCAGGCCCGGCTGCTCCTCTGTTGGTGTTCCCTCTTTGTTCTTTTCTGTCCTTCCTCATCTTTTCTTCATTTTGCTGAATTGGTGTAAATTGTATCGACTGGTGTAAAAGTTTGTCGACTTACCATGACACAAAATGACACAGCACTACCATGATGAAAAACGTTTAGCTAGTCTGCGAAACTGCAGTGCAGTTCCTCTGAACGAATATGCACACGTTTCACGTGTTTTAGCAGATTTTCTCAAATATTATGTCGTCCACAGCCTACGTTCTTCTGATTTCTCCTCCCGACCCCACCCCGCCTTACACATGCAAAAACAACACAAGGTTTCTCTTCCTCTCTGTTTTCCTTCTTTTCTTTCTTTTCTATTCCTTCTATTTGCTCGTTCTTCACTCCTTTTCCTTTTTCTTCCTACCTTCCCTTCATTTTCCGACTGGTGTAGATTATTGCGACTGGATCCGTGAAAAGGATGTCACACTCTCCCCTTTCTGACGACGGCTTTGCTGCTTAATGTTTCGTCCACCAAATAATTCCTCATACATTTCCTTTTCCCATCTTCTTTTCCTTTCAAAACGAAGGAATATTATAATAGAACAAGCTTCTTTTATTAACGTTTTCCAGCATTATGTGCTCATTGTTTATCCATTTGCTAGTGGTTTAAACTCGAGTGGGTTTTTACTTTGTAAACACATAAAACAATTAAAGTTTTAATTGGGCATTCTTACTACATACTTGATGAGAGGTTATATTATCAGTTTTCATTTTCTTTTCAATTTATAACGAGGAAGAATATAACTGCTTCTTTAATGCCAACAACTCTTCAAATTTTCTAAGAAGTCATATCAATATATGTTTACTCATCTTGAGTACTAAATGTTAAGAAACAACATCTATGGAAGTCATGAGTCATGAGTTAAGAACCCCATACATTCCATGTCTTTATTTGACATATACTTGATCATTATCGGCCAGACGGTTTCTACATTGGCGAAGGGTATGTCCTGCTTACTAATGAAGGGATATTTATTCATGTATTGTGTACTTTTCCTGATTGCCAGACGCAAAGAAATGCAATCCATCATAGTTAAGTTTGAAATTTTCATAGAAGATGACCTAAAAATTCCACGAAGTTGTTTGCCTTCGTTGCACTCAAGGGCTGTCTTATCCTTCATATCGTTAGCAATCTTCCTGGGGAACTTTGCGTAAATGAAATTTGCTGAGCGACTACATAAAAGCGTTACCGTTGGGGATGGGACAGTATCGGTTGGTAGTCAAGCAGCTGTTTATTCGTTATCATTACGTTAGAAGGACGTACCTTAAAACTGATTGTCAACACTCATGTTTTATTTTTATAGTCCTACCTTCGGACTCCCAAATTTTGTGGTCCTCGATCTGATTTATCTGTTCCAGAAGCAGTACCAGTTTTCATTACATCAATTCAGGTCAAACAGGAAGCTAAGATGTAACTGAGTCGTTGTGATAAGTGGTGTAGTACGTGGGTTACATCTTAGTTAATGTGCACAGCCCTGATTGAGAAACTCGACGTACTTATCAAAGGCAAGCGCAGGAACGGTCCAGCTATGTTCAAATGTACAAAAATGTATCACATGACCTAAACAATGTACATGGTCAATCAATAAAGCTTAAAATCTTCACAAAGGGACGATTATGTGTTCATTCTTGGAGGTGGAATGGATGGTGCTGAATACACATACACATATATATATATATATATATACATATATATATATATATAAATAGATGAAAATCCGAAGATATAAACAAAAGATGGACATTAGAGAGTACCGTTTTTGTTAATGTCAAATATTTCCGCCCCACCTGGGGCCTTCTTCA
>WURT03000010.1:470291-492089 GCA_009936505.3 Holothuria glaberrima | reverse complement strand
TTTCACAAAGCAAGAAAATGGTAAAATTTTTCAGATTGACAAAATGCAATTTTTTGAAAATCCATGTAACGGTGTTAAACGCAAAATTCCCCTTTTAGTAAAAATTTACACATTTCCAAAAATATCCGTAAAAGTTACACATATCTTCCGCAATAAAGTAAAATTTTACAAATATAATGTAGATATTATCTTTTTTTGAGCAATTACACGAAAAACGTAAATTTCACGTTACTAAAAACTCTGGAGTTCTTATTTTACGTAACTATTCTGAGAGTGTACGTCCTCTAGCGCAGAGGCTCATAACCTTTTCCAGCTTATCTCCCCTTTCAACGAATGGGGTTGGGCCAACTCCCCTTTCCTAGTCTATAACAAAGTAATGATGTGAATGAAATGACACTAATAAAACAAACAAAACATGTTGAAAAGAGTGAGTAGAAGTGTAGAGTGTTCCCTCAAGGACCCCTATATGGGCTCTATGGGAAACGGCCGGGTAGGGGGACCAAGAGGCAAAGCCATAGGAAGCTTAGGGATATATTTACGTAATTTGTGACTCATGATGAAGCACTGTGACAATGGGGGGGGAGGGATGTAAGGGAAGAGGTTCCCCTCCTCTTTGGGAAAAAACTGCTTTTTAGGTCTCCAGATGTGAAATGGTGCAATGTTTCTGCCTCAATCGTAATGAAGTTTATCGCGTCAATATATTTGCCCCAAGACTCTGATGATTTTTGCCATTATTTTTTTTTTCAAGCTTGGGGTAATGGGGTGGGGGGTTAACCCACGAACCCTCCCCTTGGCTAAGCGCCTGAGTGGCTCCTAACCTTTTTCAGTTCATCTCCCCCATTCAACAAATCGGTTTGGGCAAACTTCCCCTTCCCAGTCTACAACGTAGTAATGCTGTGAATGAAACGACACTAATAAAACAAACAAGGCATATTGAAAAGAAAGAGTAGGCCTACACATACATCGTTTTAACGTGTTGGTCCGACGCAGGATGGCAAAACTGTTGTGGGCACTCAAAAGGGCGACTCCTTTTGTGATTACGAATGCTTATAACCAGCGCCTAACGAACTGTGAAGACTTGAATGTGTCAGGGTCGGAGAAGGGCATTTGAAAGTGGGCGCCAGGGTGCCCACGCAGTGGCGTCACCAAGGGGGACCAGAAGGGCACGTTCCCCCTGGAAAACCTTGTTCCCCCGTGTGCCGCCCCCGTGTGCCCCTCCCCAACTGAGATTTGAGATTTTCAAAAAAAAATATAGATCTTCTGTAAGTTCTGTAGTCAAAGTATTCGACTACCAGGTTTCATATGATTTGATTCTTGTTAGGACAAGAAAAGGCAGCAATTTGTATTTCTTTCGAATGACAAAATCGACCCATCTCACAAAAACACACGGTGTTCACTGATGTGTCGGAGCCTGAGCATCGGTCCTGGTAATCCATCTATAACCCTCGCCACCACAACAGGTGTGAATATACACCTTGATAAAGTGTAGCGGTAATACGTCCACTTCGCGGACTAGATGACTCATTGATCAAAACAGTGAATGATGCTGTTTCATAAGTGCCGTGGAATGCCTGCCGCTTGCGTTGCCAATTATGGTGCGACCAGGGGCGTCGATCCTGGGGGGGACAGGGGGGACATGTCCCCTCCACTTTTGGTCCGGGGGACGTAATACAAAATGTCCCACCTTTTCGCTGCCAGGCTCTTACTTTTTATAAGTCATAATCATGGGGGTAGGAGCCCAATTTGATATAGGGGCTGTAATGACTTGCCCGAAAAATGTAACTAAAAATTTTTATTATACGTATTATTGACATGCATCAGGTTTACAATCAGTAATAATCAGTGACGTAGATAGAATTTATCTCTAAGGGCGCCATGCAGTATGATGTGGGATTACTGGCCCGGGAGGGGACACTCCTTCCCTTTGAAAATTTTTGAAAAATTAGGTGCTCTGCCTCCGACAAGGTTTTCCAGGGGGCACCTGCCCCCTTCCCCCTCCCCCCCCCCTTGGTGACGCCACTGGTTATAAGGCTGCCATGTAGTACTTTATAACAGGTGAGAATGAACCGCACTGCAAAGGAGCCTCTCTGGTATCAAATCATCCCGCACTTATAGGCCTGTACTGATCATCAAACAACTCTGATCAACTAAACAGTTTTTATTTCATGTTTAAGTTAGGTAGGCATATACCCTAACTCGTGCGGTAAACAATAACGCCCAATGTTTCATATGGGGATGTAACTGTGGAAGGAGCCTCCGGCCGGACCACCCCCTACCTCTCTGGTTACGTCAGAAATAATGATACATTTATTGTAGCCAATTTTTGTACTTTCCAACACACGATGACATTACGCACATCTCGTCTATGTACCACCGTTTTGTAGTAGGGTGGGCCTTCGTTTAATAGTTCCGGGTCTTCGTTTTATAGTTCCGGGTCTTCGTTTTGTAGTAGGGTGGGTCTTCGTTTTATAGTTCCGGGTCTTCGATTTGTAGTAGGGTGGGTCTTCGTTTTATAGTTCCGGGTCTTCGTTTTGTAGTAGGGTGGGTCTTCGTTTTGTAGTAGGGTGGGTCGTCGTTTAATAGTTCCAGGTCTTCGTTTTGTAGTTCCGGGTCTTCGTTTTATAGTTCCAGGTCTTCGTTTTGTAGTTCCAGGTCTTCGTTTTATAGTTCCTGGTCTTCGTTTTGCAGTAGGGTGGGTCTTCGTTTTATAGTTCCAGGTCTTAGTTTTGTAGTAGGGTGGGTCTTCGTTTTATAGTTCCAGGTCTTCGTTTTGTAGTAGGGTGGGTCTTCGTTTTATAGTTCCAGGTCTTCGTTTTGTAGTTCCGGGTCTTCGTTTTATAGTTCCGGGTCTTCGTTTTGCAGTAGGGTGGGTCTTCGTTTTATAGTTCCGGGTCTTCGTTTTGTAGTAGGGTGGGTCTTCGTTTTATAGTTCCGGGTCTTCGTTTTGTAGCAGGGTGGGTCTTCGTTCTATAGTTCCGGGTCTTCGGTTTTAGGTCTTAGGTCTTAGGTCTTTGGTTTGTAGAGCTGTGTAAACAAGTTACGTGTTGCCGTGTAGGCAATCACCAGTGAAGTACATGCAGGTATTATCAGTCTAGTATTGCGGATACCCTCTAATAACGGCCATTCAGTGTTGAATCGACCGGTGTCCGAGGCGCAAATAGTTGACTACATCCGTTTAACACTGAACCAAATTTAATTCTTTACCACATCTAGGCAAGTACATGACAAAATACCGGTTTGGAGGCCTACGAGCCTACGGTTCAAATCTGAGCATGATTATTTTAAGTGATACTGTGCTGGTTCTCTTGAAAATTTGAGCAATTGCTATGATTGTTTGCGAATATACCAACCTGTGTAACCCAGTACTTTTAAACAAGCGATGCCTTGAACGTTATAGATCGTCGGCTTAGTTTGTTCAGCGGCATTTCGTAACAGTTGGGTGACGAATACGCTAAACAAAGTGTTTGATGATACTTACAACATGGAGGCTTACAGTGAGGCTATCATCGATTTGCGCCTTTCATTGGCGAGTTGACTCTGCAGTTTCTGACCTCTTTCTACAAAAACCAGAAGAAGGTATTGTAATCAGTAGATCCCACCTTGAATGTTTAAATGTTTATTGCAAAAGTTATGCAAAGCTTTCCAGTCCACAAGAAAATGTTGCAATTATCCTGTTATCGGTGCTTTTTCAAACTTCTGAGCACGCCCATCTAGTAAAACTATGGTGATCTGAACCTCCTGCTATACAAATACTTCGAACATTCAGGGCTGGCTTTAAAAGGACCTTTTCGTTAATCGATATGGAACTGTAAAATACAGCATTGAGGTAACGGCATGGATTTTTCTCTTACAGGAGAGACCTAGATACAAACAACTTAAAATCGATATGAGAACACCTAACTAAATATCAGGATTACGGTGGGAGGTATAGTGCAACACCTACCATAGTCTAGTTATTGACCATGATGAACTATGAAAACATCCTGGTTAGACTGTTAAACGATATTTAATCTACGGTTACCAGTTGTACTAAAATATTCTGGTTTAAAATAGCAAAGCAATCCTCCTAAATGTAACCACGAAATTATTTTCACCATGGTTTCTAACAAGGATTCAATTAAAACCAGAAAAAGAGAGAGAGAAAATCAATTTGATATTCAGCTTATCCACCTTTCAAGTATTTTTTTAATATACCAATAATGTCGTGGTTATATACGTCTGTCTGTTTTCTTACTACACACTCACAAACTATCATTGAACGAATCACTTATTTAAACACTTAAATTACACGCTCTCTCATCTCCTCAGACCCACTGGCAATTAATACTGTAATTAAACTCCTTACTACCCACCCAAAAAATAACCTTAAAACTCCTCTTGATATTTTAAATTATAGGAATTGGGAAGAAGTAGAGCGATTGGTTGAGGGTGAGGGTGGGGTGCCCACTTAGGTTAGTTCCCTCTGGCTTGAGCACCTGTGAGTCATGACCTGTTTTCTTTCAGGGAACGGTGCAGTCAGAGAGGGGGTGTAGGCTAAATTAGTTTCTCTCCCATGGGGATTCCAGACCAATAAGCTCTGCTCTTTCCAGCATCTCCCCCTATGGCAATCCATCTCCTCCAAAATACTTTTTTATCCAAATTACCGCTAGGCCAAGCTTTCAGCTATTGTAAAATCCTTCTCCAAATTTTTTGAACAGGCCAAATTCCGAAGGAGCGGCGAAAGCCGCTCGAACGGCTTTAATATCCACTAATAAGAGTGCGACTTCATAACTTGTTGAAGCTGATTTAGAAATATGAATACGATTGACTTCATTCTCTACTTTGGACAAAGATGATTGGCTAATCTCAAACCGTCTTTATGAATTTGTGAAGATTGCAACAAAATTGTTCATTGAACGAAAGCATCCATTTTACAAGTCGAATTGTGCCAAGATCAGTGAAAGCGATAAGCTACTTATTGTCTGTCGCAATCTTGTTTTTTCAATAAAGGAATTGATAAAAAGGGACGGAAGAAGAACAGAGAAGCAACTGACCGACTTGGCTGGTAATTCTGGGGAAGTGCATACCTGCCAACTTTCATGGTTTCACCGTGAGTCTCACGGTTTTTGAGGTTGCCTCACGGTCAAATCTCCAGAACTCACGGTGAAAAACTAAGTTGGAGTCGTAGAAAAAATATTGTTATTAAAAACATAAGGCTATACACACCATGATTGCAAACCAATGTTTAGTTTAGTTTAGTGGGAAAAGGATCAGGAAGGATAAAAATCCTCATCAAGGACCCTATTAGCATTGCTAATAATGACCCTATCATGTTGCTAATAATGACCTTATAATGTCGATAATATACTTCAACAACGATCACGAAAATGGGATTGCGATCGATCGCAGCTTCGAGGAAAATTCATTCGACCACCACGAGTCTCTAACTACCTATTTATTGTACATGGTATTCGCGATATCTATATAAATTCGATTCATCAACCCCATTAGGGCCTACCGGCAAGTTGTCAGGTGTACCATTCACGATTGTATTGAAAACCCTATTGATTGATTTTGTAGTATAAGATCTGTTTAAAGGTACTACAGAACAAACTATAGATCTCCAGGTTTGAGGTACCATTCTCCAGGTTTTTTGTGAAAATCTCCGGGTTTACAAATTTGGAGGTTGGCAGGTCTGGCAAGTGCGTTAAAAATCATAATACTGTAGATCTAAATTTGTGCTGATACGTACTGTACAAGATCTTTCCACTCGAGCTGAGGCCTAAAAATTGTTTGTTTGTCCTCAACCGACCGCACGTAATTTCTCGTCCACTCGTATTATTTTTTACTTACATTTTTTTTTTGCCTTTTGTGTTGTACATGTTGTACACAAACAAATAAATTTTCCGACTAAACTTTTTTTGATCCTAATATGATATATACTGAAAAAAACTTGCACTGAATCCAATCGGAAGCAGAACAAATAAAACTCCCCTTCATACACACACATCACCCACAGACACACACACACACTCGAAGGAAATCATAGGCCTCCTTTTTCCTCATGTTCCTGGAGTTACGTCCCGTGTCACTTCAACACTGGCTACAGGCTATGGAGAATACCGACGTATGTAACTGGTTCGAATACATACAGCTATTTCAGTGGTCTCACGGGTCTGACAGCGTACCCCCGGAGATACAGTCCACACGATCAGCCATTGCCCAACAATCTTGCTATACTCTCGAGGCTCAATGCACGTGGTTATACTGCTGCTCGTACAGTGCTACGAAAATCACGGGCGGCGATCCTGGGGGTAGGGGATGGAGGATATATCACCCCCATGAAATTGGACGGGGGATACTGTACACTATAACCCTCCATGAAATCAACCCGGCAGATCCGGAAATCAGAAAAATTTTACCACTAGACTTTTTACATTTGGCCTATTTATTCTTTTAGAAAATACTTCTCACAGTTGTCATAGTATCCCCTTGCAAATCCTGGAAAGGGCCATTTCCAGTGATCTGGGGGTATTTTTGGCCAAAATTTTCTACTCTCCGCTGCAACTGACGGCGGCGCTCCGCTTAGATAGTGCCACTGACTGTATTCGGAAATCAGAGCACCTAATCTTTTTCTAGACTTTTTACAATATCCTTATTTTTTAAGGAAATACTTGTTGTCAAAGTGTCACGTTGCAAAGCCTGGAAAGGGCCATTTCCGGTGATCTGGGGGTTTTTTTGTCCAAAATTTTCTTTGTACGCTCCGTGCTAACTCATAGTTGCGCTCCGCTTAGATAGTGTCACTGACTACGTCCCCCACTTTCAAAGACGGATCGCCGCCCATGACGAAAATAGAAAAAAGTTTCCTTCAATCGACATTGCCACACCAGAACGTGTTAGGTTGGGACTGATGTGCTCACTGCCTACGCGAGGGACTGAAATGTGGAAACCTGTCATCCACATAGGTATGCAGCATGTGGTGGCAGGGGGGGGGGCTGTCAGACGAAACTACTATATTCTTTCTTCATTTCATGTTTGAGGGAAATTGAATGTTTTATACAGCAGTTACGATTTATCGGATCAGAGTGGGTACACTGCAGAGTCTGCACCTCACCTGCGAACTACAGTAACATGCTCTGGTCTGAATATAATGCGCACATATGTACACATAAGTCAGCGTGGCTTCGTACACGCTAGGCAGTGGGGTCAAGCAGAAAAAAACGCCCGCCTGACGGCCCTTTTGGGCAGGTCTGGAGGACAAACAAACAATATTTTTTTTTGGCTTTCATTTGTTGGAATGAACTTTCAGATGGGGCTCATTATTCATACCTATATAAAAGATATAATTATTTCTACCTTTGTTGGACACCATATAATTTGTTTTGTCAACGTACAGTGATAATTTATTCGACATAAACCATTTGTAGAACGTACCTGAGTTACTGTAATTCTGTTATTGTCTGTGAAGAAAATATTTGTGTCATATGCAAAAAGTACCAAAGAACAGGACGTAGAAACATTAAATATATCATTAACATAGATAATAAAGAGTAAAGGTCCTGAAATGGTCGAGAAACACACCAATTGCATTTTGTTTACGTTGAATGGCAGAATGAAGTTTATCCACAGCACAGCTAGCACCCACTCCAGAGCGAAACCGTATAGACAATCACTTAAAATACTTTATTTTGCTACAAAAGTGTACAGTCGATTAAACATAAGTCTTTCCAAAATTTTCGAAAAACAATACAATACAGATATGGGACGATAATTACAGAAAATATCAACACTTCCTTGCTTAAAGACAGGAACGACTTTGGCTTTTTCAAGAGATCAGGGAAAGTATTAGTCTTGAAAAAAGTATTAAAAGCGGTTGTAAAATATAAGGAATAACCTCTAACACATTTTTGGAAGGATGTTATCAAACCCAGCCGATTTTCTGGATTAACAGAAGAAGGAAATTCTGGCAGCTTCAAGCAATTTGCTGGGAGACGAAAGAGGGATGAAGGATTAGAATGGCCCAAGTAGCTTTCATCAAAAGGTACAGGTGGAATCTTTTCTGCCAGATAGGGCCCAAGGTTAACAAAAAATTTGTTTAACTCATCAGCAATGTCTCTTAAACCGGTGATGTTATGATCCCCTGTCTTGAAAGTATCGGGAAATGAGGACCTTTTCTTACCCTTAAGAAGCCCATTGATTATTTTCCAAGTCTCTTTACCATGAATTTTACAATCAGCAAACCTTTTGATACAGAAATGACCTTTCACAACTCTAATAATATGGTTCAGCTTTTTTTATACTTTCTATAACTGAACTTGCCTGTAATCTAGAGTTGAGGCTTTCAAGTATCTTCTGTACAATTTTCTTTACTTCTAAACGATTTTAACACACCAGGAGTGATCCATGGGGCACTGTTTTTCTTTCGACTGTTATTCGTCAATGCGTTTTTTAATGTATCATGAAACTTATCAAAAGCTACCTTAGCATCGTTTTCGTCAAGAGCATGATTCTCGGGCCCGAAGTCACGTGGAGGGGCAAGGCGAAGCCCCCTTAAAATTTTTCACCCCTAGGAAGTTTTCAAGTTGCCATTAACTTAATGCATTTTTACACATTTGGCCCCCTTGAAAAAATCTCACCCCCTGGAAGCCATTTGGCCCTCTTCAGTACTTTGTCTGGCTACGAGTCTGATGATTCCTCACTGGACATACTACGGACGAATGTGTTTATATTTATAGTAGAAAAATTTTGGATCAATTTGCCTTGGTCCTCTTTCATATTTATTCCTACTCTAGTGTTTATGAAAATGAGAAAGTGATCACTGACATCAGTCGGTAGGATTAACTTCATTGCACAAAGCCACATTACTTAAGATGTTGTCAATCAGTGAGGCAGAATGATCACAAATACGCGTAGGTGTAGTAATAGTGGGGTAGAACCCACATGAGGACACAGTATTTAGGAAATCTGAAGATCCATTGCTAAGAAGATCAATATTGCAATCGCCTAAATCAATATAAAACAGTACTTCTTTCTATGGAAACGTTAAGGTGCCGTCAAATTACAAACTTAGTCCCTATATTATCTTAACATTTTGCAACAAAATGATGAATTGTTAACTTATTATCGTAACATTTTGCAGTTAAATGATGCATTACAAACTTACCATATCTCATCAATTTAACATTTTGCAGAAAATCAATGAATTACTCACTTAAAGAAACTAGACAATTAAACATTTCGCGGGAAATTGATGAATTACGCATTCAAATGATCTCGTCAATTCTACATTTGGCTACAAAATGATAAATTACTCATTTATCGGAACTCAACAATTTAACATTATTTAGAAGATTGACGAATTACTCACTTACCTTATGTCAGCAATTTAACATTTTGCAGAAAATTGATGAATTACGCATTCAAAAAATCTCGTAAATTCAACATTTTGCAACAAAATGATAAATTACTCATTTATCGGAACTCAATAGTTAAACATTTTGCAGAAAAATAAGGAGTTACTCACTTATTGAAACTCAACAGATTGACATTCCGCAGAAAATTGATGAATTACGCATTCAAAAGATCTCATCAAGTCTACATTTTGCAACAAAATGATAAATTACTCATTTATCGGAACTCAACAATTAAACATTTTCCAGAAAATTAAAGAATTACTCACTTATTGAAACTCAACAAATTGTTGTTGTTATTGAAAATCAACAATTGTGCAAACTTCGACTTCGGTGGATCCAGGATTTCAAACACGAAAGGGAATGGGGCTTAGCTCCATAAGGGGTAATTTTGCACCCATGAAAGCCAATTGCACGAAGCCTCGAAAGAAGGTGGTGGGTGGTTTAAGGAAAAAGAAAACTTGAAATTTATGCACTTAAATGGTAATTCTAGGGGGACTACAGCCGGGAAAGCTCCTTCTGGCTCTACCTCTCAGTGTAAGTGCAATTTTGGTACATTAAACAAAAGTATGTGAAGGTGATTGAACAACATCTGGACAATTTTAGCTAGGTGAAATTCACGGACGTGACAATACATTCTCACCACGGAAACTTTCGCTTGGACAATCCACCCCCTCTGTAATAGGCTCATATGCCAAAACACTACTTACCTTCATAGCAGGTGTCGAATAGCCTATATATAGGTGCACTCAGGAGTAATACACGTCCGCCAAGCGGGCAAAACAGTCCTTGTCTGGCAACAGCCATTTACTGCCCATCGATTTCATCCTAAGCGAACGAGGCGAGGGGGGGGGGGCAAGGAGGCATATGCCCTCCCGATTCGAGCAAAAATAGTGGATCCATTCGGGCCGGCAAACTGAATGAGACAGTCATGAAAATAATTATGCCCTTTCATTCGGGCAACTTGGTCCAAATTCTAAATTCGAGCAAAAAAATTATCCCTTCCCCAAAATATCTGACCCCTGTACGCCTTTGAATGTCATCTCATTCAAGCTGATTTCCTAACAACAGAAGGGTTGACCTTCGTGTAGTGATTTTTCAGGAGGTAGTTAAGAAACATGGGTTTATAAAAAAAATATGTGTATCTTTCGTATATAATTCTTGATTCGATTAAATAAATTATATCATGAACGAACAATTACACGCACATGTCGCAAATGTCGCAAAAATCCTTTCAATATTTACGTTGATAGAGCACATTAAACATGGCAAAGACAATATTCGAAAAGGAAATTTTATCGCAACCGACCGAGGCAATACTCTCCCTTCATTATCGCTATTGTCATTGCCTACGTAGCAGGCTGTACGGCATATTCCTCGATCAATCATATGTTTGGGAAGCCCCAAAGAGATGAGCAAACAGAAACCGCTCATCGAGGAACATGGTTCGGATTACCCTGTTCAAACACAATTGACAACTGCAAACCATGCAAAGCTTTGTGTAAGCTTTGCCTTATAGTAAACAGATGGATTACTACAGCCAGCGGTTGGAAACTGGGCCGTTAAACCTCATCTAACTAACTACTACAGCAACCCCGTTTTTATCGTGGGTACATTGGCCGAAACGTTGTTTGTTCGGCCAAATCGTGCTGGAAATATACAGCAAAACTGAATGCCAAATGATTTCAGTTGGTGTTGTCCTCCCGTCTTGGCTTCAAAATGCCAAACAAGTGTCTGCGCTAAGCAGAATCGATTCTTTCGGACGAAAAGCCGGTAATTTTATTTCGCATTTTCTCCCACATAACTTGATAAAATAAAGTTACTGAAATTTACAGAGAATATTAAGAAGATTTAAAAGCAACTGAGATCAGCTATTTTTTTTTTATTTTTATTTTTCATTCCAATCAGGAGTATATCCTCCCAACGCGGAACGGTCAATTTTCATTTCAAAATTGCCCCCTAAAACATCGTGTCTCGTGAAATCGATTATTCCTGAACAAGCTATGAGCATGGACAACCCATAAACTGGTGTGCAAACTTTCGGGCATAAATATCAAAATCCCTAGAGAAAGATGGGTTTTATGGCCAACTTGAAACATTGAAAACAAGCTCGAGGGGCTTCATATAACCATCGATCATAACAAAATTTTAGTGGTAGAATCTGCGTAACACGTTATACACACCTTCAAATTTTACATCCGTAGCTTACAAAACAGCCGAAAAAACGCAATTCAAAGACAAAATGTCTGAACGCTTCGCTGAAAACTGCCGTGGCGATTGCATAACTTCGACTGGAAGTTTTCTTGTCGAAGTAACAATTAAAAAGACTTTAGCAACTTACCGGGCAAAATTTTCAATCGTCTTCTTGGCAACGATATTCTGTCAGGGAATCATGTTTCGGTGCAGAGACTGTAAAAACAAACTTTTCTCGCTCGCTCTTCACGCTCGCATTTCCTATCTGAAGATCATTACTGGGGCAATAATAAATTACGCTGGTGTAGGGATGCACCGGATATCGGGTCCACCCGGACTATCCGGCCGGATATTGAAAGATTATCCGGTTCCGGTTCCGGTCGGATCTTTGGAGAAATCCGTCCGGATTTTTCTCAAATTTCTACCAGAATTACCTCCATCATCAAAAGATAGGGGTAGCCTCACTGTCAGACTGATGAATTTAACTTTCCAAAAGTTTTTTTTTTTAATGTTCATGTAACATAGCAAGGAAGTGTCCCATTAGGGTGTTGTGTAGGTTACGTGGTCCTAGTTCAATGTGGCACTGACAGTGACAAAACATTTATATTGTAGTCTTACAGCAATCATGTGCATGTCCAAAATAAGTGAATCTTACAATGAAAATGACTTCAAAGTTAGCCATTGCCCACTTTTATCACTAGGACCCACATTTGAAAATGTAATAATGTATGGATATTTAACAGTCATTTTAAATTATTTAGTGTGTATATTCAAACTCTCTGTTAATTATTTCTTGACAATATGCACAATATGAGTCACATTCATCCATACATTCACTGTCCATTTGACTATAGAATTGATTTTTGCGATTTCAAAGAACTTAACAGTATTTTTGTACTATTTTAAATAATCTTACTTTGTCAATTAATTAACTCTTACTTTGTCAATTAGTTTTCTGTCTGCAGCATTTTGGTCTAAACCCTACAAAATCACACCAGCTTGGTGACTTACGATAGGATCTACTGTAACATTATCACATAGCCAACCACCAGCTTCTCTGACTTGCTGCCATTCACCCCCCCCCCCAAGTCCACAGTGCATTTTTTTAATGTTTTCCTTAATTAACAGGTGAAAATATCCGGTTCTGGCCGGACTTTATTCGGCCGGGTTTGAAATACTATGAGGCCAGATCTGGTTCCGGCCGGAACCAAAATTTCGGATCCGGTGCACCCCTTTGCTGGTGAGTATGAATTACGCACGCGTCCAACTCAACCTCCGTAGGTAACATTGAGCAGGATGTACACGATTTGAAGTTGTATTTCACGTTAAAGAAATGGTCTCAAAACAACTTTATTAACCCTCTGGTTTGTTCCAATTGCAACTTCCCTCTTTGCCGACCCTCTGGCTTGTCGCTGCTAATCCGAGTCTTCTCATTTCGTAATTACCCCAGAGATTCTGGTGGCTTTGCCCCCTTACCTCCACCAGTGAATTACCCCGGGCCGTAGCATCATCAATGAGCCACCGTTTGGCCGGCCCATACACGACAAGCCTTCCGGTGCCTTCACTGCGGAGCCTTTCACGGAGACTTCCTATAGTCTTTTAAACCTACACCGAAACAAAATAAAATTTTGAATGCAAATCAAGCCAAGGGAAATGCCAGCTGATGTTGATGCTATGCTTGGATAGTGCCACATTAATTTGTTAATCCGACAAATAAAACAGCATGTCCTTTTCCTACGCCTCTGTGTAGAAGTAGGGGATTTGCTATTAGAAAGGGCCACCCAATCGCCAACCTCTGGTGGTGCCTTTGTCTATGATGCCTTGTGCAGTGTAAAGAGGGTAGCCCATTGCCCCATTCACAAGGTCAGATAACACTAGCACCGCAATCACACACAGTACCCTGCAGAATATAGCCTTGAGCAATTTAATGTCAGTACGTCAGTAGCTTTGCCTGGAAGTGCATTAGAGAGATGTTTCATTCAAATTTGAAAGGGGGAGGTTAATAGTAAACAGAATTGGGAGAATTTTTACTGTTTTGGTTGAGAATATTGGCCCTCTAAGGTTCCATTTTAATAGGTGAAGTGTGTTATTCATCCCACACAACTAACAACAGTGTATGGGTGGTTGAGACTCTGGGGTTGGCTCCTAACAGTTATACATAATATGATCATAGGCGTCCACTGAAAAAAGATCAGGGAGGGCCAAAACTTTTAATTGATCCAATCAGGGTAATCTTTACACTCCCCCAAAAGAGCTTAATTGCTAAATGTTGGCGCTTCATCATGGGTGTAGCCATGAATTTGCCACGGGTGGGGAGAAACCGGTAGGCTACCCATTTAAGCGTGGCCCCACCATATTTGGCGCCGAGCGCCAAGAAAATTTTGTCCAAAATACCTCCCAGATCGCTGAAAATTGCACTTCCCAGGCGTTGTGAGTTGCTTCTAATCATATTCTACTTTGAAATCTCATTTTCTGGAAATTTTCTAGGGATATCATAAAAAATGTTGATTTTATTTTGCTTTCAGTTTTTTTTTCAAGTTTTTGATTTTGCGAGGGGTAAATGCCCCCTTGCCCCCTACCGGACGCCCATGAATATGATTAATAAACTGCACGTGTAGAAAGTATTAAACTCATGCGTGTAATTGCTACACTGTCAAAAGGTTATTGTGTAATAGTGTATCCTTAGGTAGTGAATTTTCTTATTTTGGGGATAAGCCTGAGGGGAGAGATATCTCCCCATAAAGAAATTTTTATTAAACGTTTGTTTATGTAGATTGGCAAAGCTTTAGCTGACTTTTGTCCATATGTTTGTTTAGAATTTTTTCATTATTCAGTGAATTTTCTTATATTTGGGCTGGGTGTAAGGAACGGGCCCGGGTATCGTCTAATCGAAAGGGATGTAGCCTAAGGACGCCTAAATGCGAAATGTTGCTATGTTTGATAAATCTTCCAACTGTTTATGTTCAGAAATTCTCATTATTAAGTGACACAAACTCTCTTTGGGGGGGGGCTGGGCGTAAGGGGATATGTAGGCTATATGTTAATGTCATCTAAGAAGAGGGTGACAAAAAGGAAATTTTTGCAGTGTAGGGTGGCATGGCTTTGAAATGATTATGTGTTTACAAAATATCATTAACTAGTGATTTTTTTCTTTGCTGTGGCATGGAATCCCGTACGAACCAATTCCTCAGCCCCGGTACTCTACTGACCTAGCCCCTAAGCAAGACAAGTGTTGAAGGGGGATAAGATAGCTCCAAAAGGGGCGAGATAATATAAAAAATTGAAGCAACGTTTGTTCTCAAAAATTTATCGGGTGCAAAAAATAATAAGGGGAATGGAGCCCTCACTGCCCACTAACAAGGGACCTGCCTTTAATTAGCCCTACCAGTGCAGGATCTGCGAATGTAGGGCCCTGGGAACAAACCTGTGGGGCCACTCGGATAGTTATTTGGCTCTGTGAAAGAGAACTGATATGATAGATTGGGCTATATACGTAAACCTACCCTGTCAGGGGTTAGGGGCTTTTATACAGTCCATAAATATTCGACAATTTAGGCTAAAAGACAGTCATCGCAGTGGCGAATCCAGGATTTGCCCGGGAAGGGAGGTGGGTTAGGTTTTCAAGAACTACTGATGCAGGATACTGAGGGTGAAGTTTTTATATATTATTCAGAAAAAACTCCAGGTGCAATTTGGTGCATTTTAGCTGTTGGAATTAATTACTTTGAATTACAGAACTTTAATTAAAGCAACAAAAATAACTGAAACTAAGCTGGATCTAGCCAATAAGCGTTTGTAACGATCTCATTTCAGAAAAAAATACCCATTTTTAGACCTTGCTCAGATGTCATGTTGAGTAGCAAAGTGATGCAAAACAGAGTGCGATAAGATTAAGACTAAGATTTATCAAAATGAAAAGTGAAGGTAAACTCTCGGACCAACTGGGATACGAATTCAGGCGTGGGTCTAGGGTTTGGGCAGAGAGGTACACCTTATGACTTCGGTAAGCGATGGAGAACAGTACGTAAGCGGAGCGCCACCGGTGGTTGGCGCAAAGCGCTTAAGAAAATTTTGGATGGAAACACCTCCTAGATCACCAGAATTGGCACTTCCCAGGCTTTATTTTCCTGAGTATGGAACGACATCACAGGCATGTATATTAATGATTTTACTACTACAATTATGTTTTCTCGGTAAGCCAATAAGGGGTTCATGTGTCCCCATTATGGTTGCGCGCCTAGCACTATAAACCCAAGCAGCTAACTGCGCGAGGAGCTTGCGAATATTTTCTGTCTTATTGTTTGTTTGTAAAAGACATTTGAGCTTTATCAAAATGAAAAGTGAAGGTAAACTCTCGGACCAATTGGGATACGAATTCAGGCGTGGGTCTAGGGTTTGGGCAGAGAGGTACACCTTGTGACTTCGGTAGGCGATGGAGAACAGTACGTAAGTTTATACCGATTAGGACTACAATTTGTCGATTACGATAATTCATTAAGAATACAAATATTGAATTTTTTCTTCGTTATAATACAAACAATGTGTCTGAAAACTGTTAACTAATTTAACTAAGTTAACTAATTTTATGAGCTATCTGAGAACAATTTCCACCCCATCAAATTTGTCTTCCTTCACGACCTCCCAACAATGCACAACATTTGGGGGCTCTTGTGTGAGGATATTTAAATTTCAGCTGGACGGCGTCTCCAGATGACCATATAAAGTATATAACCTAGTTTGTGGGGCCTTAGTAGGGGGGGGGGCAAGGCACGTACCCCGCTAGCACATACTCAAATCCGGCCCTGAGCCCTACTCCTGCATAGATCATGCGAAAAAAATTACAACAAGGGACCCGATGTTTGTGCATGTTTTTAGCCAGTCAACCAAACCGGGTTGAAGAATGTAAAGGAAGTCTTCAATATGAGTGAAAGGCGGTAATACACCGGTGTAAAAGCTAATTTCCCACGACTTGTGGTTTGGTGGTCTATACTTTCAATCATCACCTGGTTAGTGAATCGACGGAGGAATGACTTTCTCAGATGCTCGTAAGTCTAGCAGGGTAAATCATAAGTAGATTGGGAACGATCTACTCGAGGAAAGGTATAACAGCGTAGATCCTCCTTCCTGAGTAGATCATCCGAGGGTGTTCCTTGCACCAAGGAGGTCATTTAAAACTGTTACACTTGCAATAATGCAAAAATACTGAGTGTTTCAACTCTTTTCTGCAACTTTGTTTGGTTGTATGTCTAATTCGTTTACACTTGATATCATAATAAATACGCTTTTTAACGATGATTGAAGAATCGTTGAATGAAGAATTCCTTCTTATTTGGTTTCTGTTGCTTAGAGAAGTTTTAGCTCTTAATTTTAAGCATAGCTGGAATTAAATTTAACTTATTATGAAAAGAAGTAGAACTTATATAGACTTAGGATTACAACAACTTTATTAACAGACAAGCTAGTATTATTATCAACCTTCGGCAAATGGGGGTGGGTTGGGTCAGCTGCAGTAAAAATCAAAGTGAAACTGTAACTGATAGAAAAACCTTGCATTTGTCAAGCTAACTTTGAAGACATCGAAATACAGTAGGGCACTGTCTACAATGTGTCATTAGACTATAGATATGGTTTTGCTTGAGCAAAGGAAGTAAAATCTTAGATTCCTTACCTGACTACCAAATACCAAAGCACACCATGGCTGAATTCCCGTCAAACCAGTCATGCAAACTCCCTCACGTGATTTTGAAGGCATAATTATACCGTTACACAAAGTTTTGAATAATTTCTTTCAGAGAAATGAACATGTCCAAGGCTTCAACCGGTGAAGTCGGCATATGCAAATGGTTCAAGGGCGTCCCACAGATTTCTTCTACAAGTTGAGTAAAGTTTTCATGGCATCCGTACGGAGGCATTTCTCAACCAAACTCGCTTGCAATTTCATCTAGGTCCGCTATGGGGAAGTCTAGACGCCTTTTACAGTTCATCGCATTATACAATTCAGGAGAGTAATACAACAGGTCCGGTTTTCCAGAGGGGCATTCGACGTTGTTCTGAGCTATCAGTCTGTGTTGGTTCCACATTTGTATCAACATGTCTAGTTCCACTTGAATAAGTCGTGTAAAGCAAAACCGTAGACACTGTACCTGTAGAGGGTCACTGTTGTCATATAACCCTTGGTCTATCATGCCTTTGAAGAACATCATCCAATACCCGGTACACATTTGTTTTAAACGACCCCACCAGTTCTCGATTCTTTGGTTCGTTGTTGATTTTCCATACAGAAAACTCTTCTCTCTAGCCATAGCGTCATCATGATACCATCTTAGTGAAGTCTGTATTCAACGTATGCCAACATTTTCAGTTCCTCTATCTGAACGGACGATCATTGGCACCCCTTTTAGACTTTTTACAAAGTCAATGTATAGCCTATTTATGACCCGGGGGTTGTTGTTGCTGGGCTCAGCGTGTAACCAAACAATTTTTCTAGAAAATCCGTCGATTGCGCCATGTATGGCTATACCTTATGGCTTTAAGTTGTCATATCCATCGATATGAAGTATATGATTTGGTCCCTGAGAAGTGTATACACGCCTAATTAATCTGTTGGCCCTCCTTCTTTCGACTCCTTCTGGGTCTATGACAGATTGCACCAAACGAACTGTTGACTGGGCGACTCTTAGACCGTACTTGGTTTTTTTGGCGAAGCCACATAGACTTGTATCCAAGAAATTTTCCACTCCCTCGCAATTCTTCCTGAACTGCAGTCACTACGGAATCTATAGGACTTTGTCGACGAGCAAATAAACCCCAGGTGTGGAACAACCGTCTCAAATGATGCAAACGAATTGAAATACCATGGCACATGAAAAGGAGCAGCATGATTTCTTTAGCTTGATATCCTTGCTTGAAGTAATGTACTATTAACGCATTCCGATATTCTCCCCCAAGCTCTCCTCTCAGTTGAGCAGCTTTGTACACGTTGGGTGCGGTAATAGCAGGCAGGACCATCAAAAGCAGTATGCCTTCCTGCATATGGAAAAGAAAAATGACATTTGCGATAAATATTCCTAACATCCATTTGTAGTTAGTGGTGGTGGTAGTAGTGGTAGTGACAGTAGTAGTAACTTTAACGACAGTATGTTTGATAATTTATCTGGTTCACGAGAGGTCATTTTTGAAATTTGTAAGAGATAAACTTCTGCAATAATTTTGGTTTAAATTTACTATACGTTTCCAGTCAAGTTTCGGTTTCAAGGGAAAAGACAGCCCCCCCCCCCGGCCCCAAGTTTATTTTCAAAAATTTGCTAAATCTTACAGATCTCCTCTTATTTCTCTCACAAGTATTTTCATAATGTTCCTGTGTAAAATCATTGAATATTGAGTGTTAACCAATGAGTTATTCTCCGTAAATTTACGAAATAATTAACAAAACATATTGTCAAATGATTGACACACATGGGGTACACTACTTCAAATTGGAGGGGCTGCAATTTCCCTTTAGAGTGTGTTGGGTCAAAGTAGTTTTGTAGAAATCATGTTTTAGTCTTGCATGCTCACCAGGACATGGCCTTAAGCAATCAAATAGGCTTGTGTAGGTTTGTGTAGGTTTGTGTATACACAAGGAGTTAATTTATACAGTTATGGGAGGGGCTAGAAGAAAGCCTAATTTAGTATGGAGAACTGAAACTTTCTGGAAGACGAAAATTGCCCTTTAATTTTCAATGCATGCATACGCCTACGACAAAGAAGAACGTGTACGCTCTTTTGCATTTTGAACAGAAGTGTTTCTCTACCAGTTGAAAGGGGTCTGGTATGCCTGTTGGTGCAGTCTACACCAGAAATATCTGGGGCCTGAACTGAGTTTTTCAGTGCATTAAAATTAGGAGGCTATAATCTTTTAAATATTTGAAATACACTGTGGGGCAACACTATCTTTTGGAAAACTATTGGCGGCTATAGTCAACCAACCTGCCCCTCACTCAGTTAAGCCCGTGGTCAGTGGCGTACGCAGGAGGGGGCATTGGGCCATGGCCCCCCCCCTCACGGATGCCAGTTTTGTTTTGTTTTTTTTTTTAATCCAAAAAATACGTTATCTTTTAACACAAATTTTACTTCAAAAGGTAGCATATGTGGCATCAGATTGCATGTAAGGACACATAATTTTTCAAAAATTTTCAAAGGCAAGGGGTGTCCCACCATGGTCCCCTCACCTGAGGCCATTTTATTTTAGTTCCTAAAAATAGGTAAATTTTGTAATACAAATTTTACTTCAAAAGGTAGCATATGTGGCACAGATTGCATCTAAATTCAAAAATTTTCAAAGGGGGAGGGGGACATCCCCTCCACTTAGACCCCTCCCCCAGGCCGGCGATCACACAAAATACTGCATGCCCCCGCCCCTGCCCCCCCCCCTTGAGAAAAATCATGCATACGCCATTGCCAGTGGTATACACGATGCCTTCCCAAACAAACCCAAACAAGTCTGAAAATGACTTGATAACAGCAAGGAAGTGTACATACTTTGCAGGAGTACGGGACTGCCTGACCAGTTACCGTACGCTTTCTGTAAGGATATGTATATACAAACTTTATGCTTGTTTCCACTTTAGATGAGTGGTATTGAAATAAGAGCAAGGACTATGGAAGACAATGTGAAAAAGACTAACCGTTTACTAAGGTCCGTGTAATATGTCGCTCTCATCGTAAGCCTATATGGGACATTTTCATAGTAAACTACGTAAAAACTGCATGAACAGTACATTGTACAACCCTTACTGAGTTTTTGTGCATTCAAGTCCAACTGCCTATCGAGTTAACTTGTTAGGCTATTTAAGATGAAAGGGGAAATGTCTTTCTCGTCTGCATTGGTGACGAAAATGAGGTTTCTGCTATGGTTATTCCAGAGCTAGTGGCTTTAACCGTTCCAAGGTTCAACCCGGCACACATTGCTCGGATTGCAATAATTAATCCAAGAGTCGTTTGGATGCCTACATTGACAATCATCTATTCAAACATTTATTCTGTTTGAGAGAGAACTGTGAGACTTTAATTCTTCCATTGCTCAAACAAATTTACTTTCCTTTGCCTCGGCCTTTTGGGAAAAATACCATAAATACCATAAAACTTACACGGCTTTTACCATGGAACTCTCGATCAGACACCATTTAACTTATACCCCCCTACCTTCCCTGTTACAAAATCATGGTTACTCACAGTGTGAATGTAATTGAATGAAAAATAAACATTATTACTATGCTTATGTTAAATAACCCTACAGTTCTACGGTTCATGAGTCCTTCAGCCTATTGGTATGACCACTACCAAATGACAATCCTTTGGCACCGACTAATAATCATACAGCCAATCTGCTCATTCCACAGACTATTGATCCCATAAATACTCCTCGCACGCCAAATACCACTGACTTTATAGAAAGTGGCATGCAACAAACAGCTAGATCTCAGACATACCGTGGCACTGAAGGGACATGCTTATTCTCTGTCTTCGAACACGACAATGTGACGAAATGGGCTTAATTGTCGTGTTCACAGTTCCGATTACTGTGTGAACACGACGAAGAAGCCCTGTTGATATCTTTCTTAAAAATTGACAACGCGACGAAATTGGCTTAATTGTCGTGTTTTAAGTTTTACTTATGTGAGAAGACGACGAAATTGTCGTGTTTGAAGCTTTTAATGATGTGAAAAGATGACGAAATTGCTTAAAATGTCCTGTTTTAACTATTGACAACTGTGAGAACATGACAAAATTGACTTAATTGTCGTGTTTAAAGTTTTTACCAAATGTGAGAAGATGACGAAATTGTCAAAAATGCCCTGGTTTAAGTATTGGCAACTGTGAGAACATGATGAAATTGACTTAATTGTAGTGTTTTAAAATTTCACTAATGTGAGAACATGACGAAAATGTCAAAAATGTCCTGTTTTAAGCATTTGCGACTCTGAGAACATGACAAAATTGGCTTAATTGTCGTGTTTGAAGTTTTAATGATGTGAAAAGATGACGAAATTGCTTAAAATGTCCTGTTTTAATTACTGGCAACTGTTAGAACATGACAAAATTGACTTAATTGTCGTGTTTGAAGTTTTTAATGATGTGAGAACATGACGAAATTGCCGAAAATGTCCTGTTTTAATTATTGACAACTGTGAGAACATGACAAAATTGACTTAATTGTCGTGTTTAAAGTTTTTAC
>WURT03000010.1:452443-466723 GCA_009936505.3 Holothuria glaberrima | reverse complement strand
ATGTTAGACGCATATTCCACAGGTTTAAAAAAATTATGCGACTGTGTCCGCTTTCCACTATTCTTCTGTTTCTATATATATATATATATATATATGTAGGGTCTGCGTAGCACATGGCTTGTAATCAAGAAAACACGGGATACGGCTGATTTGAAAGACACCACATTTGATGACGAGAACATTGCATCATGTTCAACACAAACGACAAAATACACCTTCTACAGTGCGCCAGATAGAATATGGCACTTTAAAATACATTGAATTGGGGTGAACGAGGGACATTCTCGTTGTTCGTTAAGACTGGGATTTTGCCACCTGATGTGAGGTCCTTCTGAATTTCTTAGATTGAGCTAAGAAGGAGCTGAATCGATGATCGTGAAAAGTTTGTGTTTACTTTTACTTTTGCAAATAGCTGATTTTCCCAGGTGTAAAATATGTGTTTCTGTCGGTGAAAAGATGCTCATGTCTTCTTGTAGCCAGGTAACTGTGGGTTTCCTCTACGTAGCAAGCATTGCAACTGTCTTACATGAATTTATGGACTACACGAGACTTGGGGCTTTGGGGGATTTGGTCTCTGTTAACAAACACATACGAACTATAGGGACACCAAACCGATTTGTCATCAGCATTAGTCTAATGCATCTTCATAACCCCTTTTCCTTTCGACTGACCCACATCAGCATTATCGCCAATTTGAGGCTTCTAGTATCTAAAGGTGTGGGGACTGCCATGCACTAAACTGTTATCTTAATACAATTTGACTATTTTGTCAATTATGTGTTAAAGGAAACTGATTTTTTCCGAGGGTATACCGGAGTTGTTTTAAGATTTACATCAACCTTTCTAAGTATTATTTATTTTGTACAATCTATCTATCAAAGTCTTAACAAGGCCGATTTTGTACGAAAATGGAATGAAACCACAAGTTTGTCATCTATCCTGTAAACGTAGGTTTGTGGTAAACTAAAGTTTGAAATTTATTTTTGAAACAGGTCCTCTTTGACAGTTTTGGGAGCCAGACGATCGTGGTCGGAACCTCCACACGAGATGGTCGCTGAAATCATCAAGTCACGGATCGAGCATGCTGACGGGACATTGAAGTGTGTGGCGACAGGGAACCCTGGGAGGTTATGTCTAATTGATCTCAGGCTCTCAGTGATCGTTCAGCAAGACGAACACTTCTTGTTTCTCCCACATAAAGGACATTACAGATATTACATACGATGAAGTAAACAACATTGACAGAATTTTACGTAAAGTAATGGTAAATGTTAAACCAGTTGATGTTAGCAAAAAACAACCGGTAGGACCTACAATGGAGAGGATTATGTTATGGCTGGCCACCGGAAAAGTATTGCGTCTCTTACGGTTGCAAGGAAAAGATCCTGGATGTTAGCCACTACGGCTTGAGGTTAGGAGACACGGACAAAGTTCTTGTCAATTCTGAAAGCTGTAATGGTGGGTTCAGGGAAATGGTCACGTGTAAATTAGTAATGACAGAGGGTCTGTACATTCCTGTAAATGACACGTACATTGGTAGCTACAGATGCATGAAAGTATAGGACCAACGGAATATGTCCGGTGGGTGTGTAGTCAGCTTTTGGGGCTCGAGCAGAGGTTCTATCGAACCTTGTATGCGGATCAGGACATTTGAGAGCACTCTTTGTGGATAATGGCTTCTATTTTTCTGGCCGGTTTGTCTGTAACCAATGTAATTGTGCTTCCTAAGTTGTACGTTTGGCTGTGACACAATCAGCTGCATTTTGCCACCGGATGAAAGGGGACAAGAGGGACAAGGTTTGAACCAACCGCCACAGGCAAAGTAATTCTTCAATTATTAGACTCTGAATAATTTTTCAGAAAAACTGAACTTTCATTGATGGGCTAGAATAAAACTAATACGTAGCCTGCATGGAGCCTGCTTTGGCAGGCCACCTTGGCGTGTTATATCAGTTTACACAAAAATTTTTGCAACTGAAGACAAAAGTAAAATTCAAATCTGTGGTGTTGGTTGTCCGCTATCCAGCGGCGTAGCCAGACTCTCGAGGGTCCATGGACAAGAGACAGCGAGGGGCGCTCATATCATTGGTACCATAAACCTATTTTCCTAAGACCCTCTTATCTCTATGTGGAAGTTCAGCGAAAGGAAGACATTGCATGCACCAGCCCAGGGCTCAATCCCGTATTACACCCGTTTTCTTGCTTCTTCAAAATCAAAATAAGTTTTGCAGATGTTGATAGCTTTGTGGTTCCTTTCGGGTCTGTGCCGGGTGGACAGACGGTAGACAGAGTTACAATATTTTGAGCATATTTTGCCCGTTTAGTTGGGGCCTCCCTAAACCCTCGGGGCTTCTGGACATTTTCCATCAGTCCACCAGCTTGCTTCGGCAGTGCCGCTGTGTAGGACATGAAATCTGCTGTAGCACGAATTGAGATGGGGCAGAAATTCCAACTCTTGGTTTCTCCAAACCAGATCAATTCCAAACTTTGACCCTTCACTCAGGGACATGCATGTTTCGCACAATCTACCATGTAGATTGCATGATTATTGACTAGAAAATTTTCTATGCAGGAAAGAGATGCTCACTGCAAACAACCCAGCAATACGATGCCCAGATGAAAGCTTAGTTTAATGAATGAAAACCAAATTGGCATGCAGTTGGTTTTTACAGACGGAATTTTGAGAAATTTTTGTTTTTATTGAAAAAAGCTGATAACTGGGGTTGTAAATTTTTATTAGGGATCTCCCTTCCTTGAGAGCAAATTTAATGAGACCGTCAGAACGACTGGTTACCGTGGAGGACTATTTTGTATTGTAGCCATCAAGGCTTTCAGACGAAAGTGGAAAATTTCCTGGTGGGGATGCCATGGACTTAACTATTCCCCACCCGGCGCTACCCCTGATACCTTACTAATCTAACTACAAAGTATCATTTACTAAACTTCTATGTGTGACAGTGTGGGGCACTTGCATGGTGCTCAACTCTAAATCTCAACTTTTAATAAAAGATCAACTTGGAACAATCAAAACAATTAGCCTACCTGTACTAGCATGTTAGTTTCATGTGTTGATAGAAATATCAGCTTCAAGCGTCAATTCAGGTTAAAATCAAACCCTTGTCAATTTAACTTCTGTAGTAAAGAGTATCAGTACTGTCCCACTTACCCAACTGTACCTCTTATAGTTGTACGGCAACATTTTTGTGAAACAGGACAATTAATTCACAAACCAGGATACCGGGATTGCATAGTCCAAACTGGGAGAGTCCCTGTCAAACCAGGAACTTCTTGGAATCTTTGAGGGGTAGCAGGGGAGATTTTGCAATTTCATATGGGAGTCTGGGGTGTCTTAATGGGTACAACAAAGGGTTAGCGTTCACTAGACCCAATCCAACTTAAAACTTAATCCTATAAACACTCATCACAATCCTTACCCAAAACCCTAATCCTACCCTAGGCTAATCCTCAGCCTAATCCTAAAGTTTGTTCTGTATCTAAACTGAATCCTAACCCTAATTCTAACCCAAATTAGTCTTTCGTTCAAGGGGACCTTTTCGTGTAGCAAACTTTCCCTCTACCCCTACCCCACCCCATCCTACGCCCAATAAAGGATTTAATTCCCTATGACAACCTAAGTCACCTCAACGTTTTATCTGGCTTTGGTCTCAAGGACGCAGATTCTTCAATTCAATGAAAACACATTTTCAGATTTTCTTATTAAAAAAAACGAATGTCCTTAAAGAAAACTCCAAATTTCTTTAACAATACCTCAAACCTTTTAACATTCTCAATATTATTGCTGAGGCTTCAGATTTCTGCCTCACCTTCTCCCCGTTGGGGAGCTTGGCCCCCTAGTGTATTCCGATTTCTGGAGAGGTTTCATATGTTGGAAGAATCAGGCCACAGATCTAGTCTGTATCACAGACAAGGGCCTACAGTTCTGTAGGCTTGTAGCTGCGATCAGGAACTCCCCGCTGGAATCAATGTCCTATGTTCTTTTACACCCTTACACCGTTCTCAATAAGATCATGAACATAAATCAGGTAAGACAAATATATGAGCCGACTAGCCAGGGCTTATTAACATCGCACAGGAGCTTGTATCAGTTTAAATATTACAGAAACCCCTGTTGTAAGTTGTATTCGATTGAAATGTCATTCTGTTGCCTGATTTGAGTTGAAGCACGTCGTTAACAATACAGGCAATGCACACAAGCCATCGTGCCTCTTTTCGTTTCTTGTAAATATGTTTCACCCTCTTTAATTCGAAGACTGCTAAGTTCTTTCCATCCCGCTTATATTCATGGA
Source organism: Holothuria glaberrima (assembly GCA_009936505.3). Lineage (NCBI taxonomy): Eukaryota > Metazoa > Echinodermata > Holothuroidea > Aspidochirotida > Holothuriidae > Holothuria > Holothuria glaberrima. The sequence continues at coordinate 462,416 of WURT03000010.1, read as the reverse complement.
CAACGCCCTATTAGGCTATAATATCAGAACCCTCGAGAAACGCCATTGAAAGGCCTCACGTTACATCTGGTGGCAGTGGACTTTATCCTTGTCTTTTTCGGAGCTCTGTTGATTTCAAACCGAAACTGGTACGTTTGCATACAATGTTTATCACGTTTCGTCAACAGTTGGAACACTACTTCCGTTCCTGGATTCTGACTTCTTTTACAGCAGTACAGTCAGTGCATCTGGACCCTTTGAAGAGACGAATTTACTGATCTTTTCCGCTTATTGAAGATCCAGATTTGAATTCATTAATAGACTGCGTGGCAGGAAGTCGACGAATCATCCTTACGCCAACTCACCTTTTTTATTATGTACGAGCTTAGATGAGACGACGTCCTCGCTCGAATTAAAAGCCGGTCCCTCCAAAGTCGTGGATAGTCAAATCTTCAAATTCTTCAATTGACTCGAGCAGTGGTTTTTTAATGGAATATAATGAAATAATGCTATTATTATGTATTATTTTGAGTGGAATTCTCAGCATTATTACTTCTGACACGTTTGGTGAGTTCATTTGTTTAAATAGCAGCCTAGCCTAGCCTTTACCCCTCCCCTTTAGCAGGCTCAGCCTCGGTGTTATCCTAGTCGGGACAAGTCAGAATACAAGCAAGGGTTTATCCTATTCCTTGAACTGCTTGTACAGGTCATAACAATGCCTGACACTAAAACAAATACAGCCCGTATTTTAGAGAAATCCCTGCGATATTTACTGGGGACGGGTATGAAGATCTTGGGCAATGGTGCCGTCGACTCGAGGTGGCAGTAAAAGACTCGAGTGAATTCCTAAATATTGGTCTGGTGCAATTTTTACCCATTCGGCTATAATATCAGAACCCTCGAGAAACGCCATTGAATTCCAAGCATTTGCCTGTTGGGACAGTTTGAATGACACTGTTAAAGCAGATTATGAAAGTGTACAGATAAAATTTAAAGACGTTTTTAGAAAGCGTAATTTTATCGCTAAATTTCAAACATTCATTAATGCAAGCCCCCGGGCACCCAATGAAACACTAGAAGTAATTAGGGCTGAGATAATTCGTTTAGTTAACAAAGCATTCCCAGATTATGATGTAAAGGCAGAAGAGGGTGAGTCATTTAGAAGATTTGCAGCTGGGTTGAATGAATATCTTCAACTGAAAATTCATGAAGCTGGTTCACAACTCTAGACAATGCTTTGCTTATCGCTACTAGAGTTGAAAGGGCACATGAGGCTAGTAAAATTAAAGCGCCTCTACAACAAGCAACTAATTCCGACCAGGTTAATACTTTTTTGAAAATTTAATTTGAAAACCCCTTTGAAAAACAGGGAAAACTAGAACCAGTTAGGGACGGTGATCGACCACTAACTGGAAAAATTCAAAGGCCACAAGGTACATAGTATGAATGACCACGTGACAAACCGTCACGATCGAAAAATGCCATACGTCTCTGTAATAGTTGAAGATATGGTCTTAGATGCATTTATAGATACAGGTTCAGATTATTCATTTATCAGTGAAGAACTTCGACAAAGAAAACCCGTATTGTCAAAAAGACCACTGTCAAAGTCAGGCTCTATTATACGCTCGGTTACAAGAGAATCTTTGATGATGCTGGATGTGTAAATGTAGCCTTTTCATTTGATGCTCAAAGAGTTTGTCATATTGTCCATGTAGCCAGAGGTATAAAGGAAAATCTAATTATTGGATGGGATTTCATGCTGGAAAATTTGGTGACTATCGAGTTTGTCACGGTTTACTTGAAATAAATGGTTAAAGTGTTCCTTAAGTGACGCCACATGGCACTATTCCACTTTGTTCAGATGTTGTAGTACAGGCAACGCAGACTTTGCCTGCCAGAAGGGAGACTATTTTTAAAGCTAAAATATGTGCACATGACCAGGTTATTGTTCCAAACGATTTTGTTGGTGTAATGGAACCTACATATATTGGTGAACCAGACTTTTTCACAGCTAGATCCTTTAATAGGGCTGAGAATGGATTTGCTAATATATGTTTCACCAACCCAAATAATTTTGATGTGACCTTACCTGCTCATACTTATATGGGACAGTTTCAAGCTATTTCAGAGAATGGTAAGTTCAAGAAATTAGATTCACACAATGAGTTTGAAAATGAAGAGTTCAATACGTTTGATGGTGATATGGAATGTGGTGTAATAAGAACTGATGGCCATGTAAATGATGTGTCTCGAGCAGATGGAAATATTTCTGCAGTTGAGTATTAAAGAGCAGACTTTTTACCAGATCAAGTTAAGAAGGTAGAAGAGTTGCTTTGCAAGTATGCAGATATTTTCAGTGATATTTTAGGGAAAACACATTTAGTACAGCATACCATTATAGTTCCTGATAAGATACCACCCATTAGACAGGCAGCGTACAGAACCTCACCCCGATGAGGGAAGAAATTAGCAGACAGGTCAATGAACTTTTGGATAGGGACGAGATTGAGGAAAGTCAGAACCCTTGGGCTTCTCCTGTAGTTACGGTCAGAAAGAAAGACAACACACCTAGGTTCTGCATAGGTTATCGCAAATTGAACCAAGTGACCATAAAAGATTCTCACCCCTTACCCCGAATCGACGACATTCTCGATTCTCTCCCAGAGTCTAAGTTATTTTCAGCCTTTGACCTAACTCATGGTTAGTCGCAAATTCCCATGGACCCCAAAAGTAAAGAGAATACCGCCTTTTCCACCGGGTTTGGTCTTTACCAATTCAAGGTGATGCCTTTGGGCTTGTCAACGTCACCACCATCACTTCAGCGCTTAATAGAGCTGGTTTAGGGGATTGAGCTGGAAAAACATTGGTATATTTGGATGATGTAATTGTGATGGTTCAAAATTTTCAAGAACATCTTGACAATCTAGAAGAGGTATTCAGCAAATTTCGATCCGCAGGTTTGACACTGAAAGCAAAAAGTGTCCATTGTTACAGGAGAAAGTAGCATATTTTGGACATGATGTTAGTGTAAAAACCCGGTCGTAAGAATATAGCTTAGATAATCAAATGGCCAGGCCCCAAGAGTGCAACAGAAAAAGAGCGTACCATCACATGTCTTATTAGAAAGGTTGTAAGTTTTAAGTGGACTGAAGAATGTTGTATTGCATTTGAGAGTTTGAAAGAGTCATTGACGTCAGTCCCAGTCGTGGTATTTCCAAATTTTAACAAAAATATCATTTTGTATACGGATGCCTCAAACACTACATGCAACAGGAACGGTTTGGGCACAAGTTCAAAATGGTCGAGAGAGAGTTATCGCATACGCAAGTCATTCCCTTACAAAGGCAGAACGAAACTGATCTGCCTATGATCGAGAGTTGTGGGCCATTGTATGGTCTGTGAGAGAGGTCTGACACTATCTCTCACATAGTAAATTTACAATTGTATCAGACCACAAACCACTAAGTATTCTGGGAAAAAATCCACTAAAAAACGACAAAACAAGCAGAAGGGCAAGATGGTCTTTTGAGCTTGACCCTTACAGTTGAGTTATTTCTTACCGCCCAGGAGTCACTCATGCAAATGCCGATGCATTGTCTCGAATTCTCCAGGTTGACGAAGTATCCTCACGGAATTAAGAATATAGGAACACGGGTACTCAAACAGACGAAAGGGAATATGTTAGAAGTGAGAATTGCGATGAGAGTGTTTCGAAGGTTAAGACTAAGGGTTATGTTAATAGTGTGCAGCAGGTTAATATAATCCCTAGGCTTTTCGAACGGTATCAAGACTTTCAGAATTCTTCCCAAATTCGATCCACATGCCCAAGGAATTCAGAGATACTTGTATAAGACTTGTATAAGACTGCCATTTTAGAGAACACAAGAAATTACCTCTGTAACAGTGCATGGAATAATAGCAAAATGATTGCACATGAATTAAACATTTAGAAAAAAAGCTTCTTGCCATTGACTTTAAAACTCAGCTTTTGCTCCCCAAGTTTTGTACATATCAATATCAGTAAATTTCACGACGGTTTTCTACCCATCTTGCCTTTCAAGAATCTTAAAATACAAAGATGACCAATAGAAGGAAGTGGTGAACGGGTTTTTGATGTGTTTTCTGCAATTTTGATTCAATGTAGTAACTGGCCACTGGCTCGATATTACACAGATGATAACTCGATTAATCGCCACATTAAAGGTTTTAGATAAAATGTTCATGGTTTCCTGCAATATGTTTACAGCCTATGAAAAATGAGAGAAAATTTACTGTTCCTACTGAAAAAAACCGTTCAAAGGGAACGTAAGAGTGTTGAGAGAGGAAATAAAGTATCTGTTGTCTCCTCTTTGTCCTTGCCATTGGGAGGAGTCTAACATGATGGACAGTACAGTCTGTACAGAAAGTGTTCTCAAGACTACGTTATGTAGATACAGTATGATCTAGAACAACTAGCTGAGCTGGAGTGTACCTGTAAACATGTAAAAATAAATAAAAAGGGTGTATTCTCTACGAATGAAAATTTTTTCTCATCATTTAAAAGAGCCATTCAGGAATTAGCATTCCAGGTACTGCATGTATACAAGATCAACGTGGGACAATTGCATCTCCCCTTAAAGAAGGGTAAAAGAAGGTTAAAATGTAAAAAAGGCAATTTTCATGAACCTATAGAGACCATTACTGAATTAGTATGTACCAGCTTATACCCTCTCTTGAGGCAAATAGTTGCAGATACCACAGATTGTTGCAGAAGTTCCTCTACTATCTCCTAATTTTGAATATTAATGAGGGGATATGTGAGCATGCAGGCCCTTTCCCCTTCCCCCACTCTCATTTGGGGAGAAAAGTTGCTAAATGTGATCCAGTACATTTACAGTACAGTTCATGGCAATCACCTAAGTGGGGCGGGGAAGAAGTATGATGTTTTGGGGAAAGGAAGGTATCAAATTTAATAAAAACTAGGCTGTGCAGAAAATATATATTTTTAAGTAAGGCAATTGATTAGCCAAAATTTTTTAGCACTAGAAGTTATCATCGTACAATTTATGAGAAAAATAAATAATTTACGCGTTTGTCTGAAGTTTTCAACACACAGTGTAAACCACCTTTCCCTCTCGTTACCAAGTTTAAGCTGTTTACGCGCAACTCCTTATGGACTTGTCATGCCTTCAGGAATTTATGCCTCATCAATACCATCAGTAATTTGATAAGTAATGAAAGCATCCATATCCAACAACTATTCACCCTTACATTTTGTGCCACAACTTTTGAGAGACAAAAAGGCACCACTCAATGAAACCTATCATGTGTCCCCTCCCCCCTTATACTCCCACCTAGGCTAGAAATGAGTTCTGTGACAGTACTTACTGAGATATGGCACCATCCATGCATTTTCTTTGTAGTAAGGCCAGGGTTACCATCAGTAAGGCTGTGGAAAAAGACACCATGCAATCTACGTTGGGGGAGGTTGGCCCGTTTTCTGGGAAATTTCCCAAGTTTATCGAGCACTCTTGGTGTGTAGCAGAACCCAGCTGGGGCCAGGGGTTGCTAGATCGAAGTGTCCTAGATAGATGGTTCACTAAACCGAAGATCCTAACTCCAATCTGAATCTTGTACAAAAGTTCGGTTTAGTGAAACTTTAGATCCCGTGAACCGCCTTCGGTCTAGTGGGTCACGGTAGGCCTATATATCCCACGCTGTTGGGGAGCCTGGTTGCTTCCCACTCCCTCGTCGGGAACTTGGCTCCCAGTCCTCTATCCTCCGTTGGGTAAATCCTTGTACTGACCATCACAAATCCCGTTGACTAGCCAGCAAAGGCACAGTCAATTTGATAGTTGGTCAATTTGTGTAAGGTTGCACCCATTATATGACTTTGACTCTACTGAGCACTTCTTAATGTCCCTTCCTTTTCCAAACAAAGTAGCCCAGCTTATGTTGAAGTTACTAAATTTTGGTGGCCGTACCATATGATATGTGATGTATTCAAAACAATAAAAAAAATCATTTCTTAATATAGACTACTTCCCATATCCCGTTATGTTTGAAGTAAAATAAACAGGATATTTGCAACGGGCAAAAGCTTTCCAAACACTGCCACATTTAAAAAAAAAAACGGTTAAGATAAACTAAGCGCGTCATTTACATGATGTATAGTAATTGCCACAAATGATCCCTACCAACTGGTAGTCACTGCAGAATCCTATAACTGTGTTGCCATGGATCTCTTATGAAAATTAAGGTCCTGTAGATCTGCAACCTACGAAACTGAAGTACAGATATTTCCTCAGTTTTACATATGTAAAATGTCAAACTCAAATAGTCAAAATCTATTGATAATTATGTCAATGAAAATACCTATAAAACACCACAAAACTAACATTCTAAACACAATTGCAAAGTAACCCATTACATGAAGAAGTCTGGACATAAAGAGAAACTTCAAGCAACGGAAACTAAACAAAACAAATTATGAAAAAGGAAACATCGAAATTAAAAAAAACTAACGGGAAATGGGAATTTTAAAATTTACTCTGAAAATATGAGAGTGAAATCCTGTTCTAATAATGAATGGCAGGGTATTCCAAAGTGCCCTAGCTAGCAGCAGATGGAACTCTCCTAGCGTCTAGAACAGACAGCAATATCGTATTGTCACTCTAATTGAATTAACACGCCACTGCACGCATAGTCTAATCACATACGATAAGATTTGTGCAACAACATGTCAATTGCTTATTGATGAATTCTTACGTGTATACTATATATCTGGTAAGATTTCTCTGATAAGCAAAATAGCCACGGAAAACAAACTATCAGAGCAAAATAAGAATCGTTTCAAAACTCTAAGTCATTTATCAAAATAAGCATCTGCTGAAAAGTCATGTAAGCGTTTTGTATAATAATTTGACGATTGGTTTAAATTGTAATTTCTTCTGCATGCCCTGTGTAGTGTATTCTATTCCTATCACTGAATTTACAGAATGTAGTATGTAAATATACAATGGGATCGATTCCATCTCTAGATAAATCGAAAGTTTTAATTCATCCTTGTTCTCCGCAGGGCTTACAACTAACAAGGCGCTCTGATCGAAAGGATTAAGTTTCATCGACAATGGGGAATTGGTTTTATTAAAGGCATTTTGTTCTAAAAGGCCTAATAGTGAACATGCAGAGTCATTTGGTAAATGGGAAAATTCTGTCTCTCCGAACAGTTTGATGACCCATCCATACTTTCTCCATTCGTGATATTCATTGTAAAGTGTTTCATCATTCGGTACTCTACGAATGTAAGCTAGCAAGATTATCAACACTGTTTAAATCATTAACAAACACGAGCAACTTATATTTTTTAAAGGTTAATGAGTAATGACTCAGTGCAGGTAACTAGAAAGGCACCTGGAGAGTCCCAAGAAGAATCAAAGGTGATTTCAAAGCTAACATTAAGCGCGTACATTTACTTGATTTAAAAACGGTTTGCCTTGTTAAAGAGCGTTCAATTAACGCTAAAAGGAAGTCGGGTATGGGTGTAAAAGGCAATACTTGCACGTCAAAACTTTTCTTCCTAACAAAGGGTGCACTCCTTTGACGTTTGGCGTGTACTTGCTCCCACGCAATAAATGTAGGCACCCCTATTTGGGGATGGTATACTTTTGGCACTTTTTTTATCGGGGAATGGGCACAGTAGTCAGCACGATCAGTGGTGCAGCTATGATTTGGTGACTTGGGCGGCACGTCATAAATCAAAAGAGTCGGTGAAAAGCGTGAATATACACGGTTTGCTTGCTTACGATAGTTTGCAACCGGGCGAGGATTCTTCGTTTCTCACCTCATGCAGAAGTGCCGTCCTAAAGAAGGGGTGTAAGAGTGCCCCCTCTCCTTTGAGGACTTTTTTTCATTTCAGGTGGCTAAGATACAAAATAGTGATATCTCTGGTACAGTTTCGAACTGGTCATATGTTGAAAAAGTCTAATACTTTAGTGAATTATTCCTACTAGGCTATGACCTGGTTCAAAGGAGTGGAGGGATTAACAATTCTCCCACCCTTTTAGAATTTTCCATAGAAGGTGGCTTAGATGCAAAATATGCTATCTTTGACAAAGATTTGAGTCGCTAACGTTTTAAGGACCTCTCATTATTCAGTGATATTTTGGCTGTGACATGGGACACCTCCAGGCTGGTACCAGGAGACCTGCATAGGGAAGCTCTGGGGTAATAGCAGAATGAAGATACTTACATGAGCAACGGCAATTCAAACGATCAACGAGCTATGGGGAGTAAGCGAGAACGGAGTGGGAATAGTCAAAGGGTTGTAGATTTAGAAGTATGTACATGTAATAACATTCAGCATCCACCAATGACGGGTGTTCGTGAAGTGCGCCGTGAAAAACTTTGAAAAATGTCCAACGAAAAATACGTTGACGTGCCACGTGCGGACAACTGTAGCCCGTACACCCATGATTTAAGGAATCCCTTTCCAAAAGTATACTTACGACAAAACGTGACACCATTACATATTGCATGGGGGAACGTGCACTCCCCGCGGTTCCCAATCGAAATCTAAAATGATACAAAATAAGTTTTGCAGTGAACGGGTTTACTGTCTGTTGGGCTGAATGAGTTTCATACCAAATCTCTCACAATTTTACCTATATGCTACATTTATGACACTCTGATAGCCTCACCTTTGAAGAGCAAAATTTCTTTCTTGTTACTAAGAGAATTCCTCCCACCTTCCACAATTTTTGAAACAAATAAACATGTCTGAGGAAAAGTAGCGTCCTCTTGCGAATTACCAAGAATTGTCCAATCAGACATTTTTCATGACAGGCGTGTTTTTGTCTAGAAATTTCAGTGGCCTGAATATGAGCTATACTATAAAAATGATGTTTTAAATGGAACATTTTGGCGCCCCCGGAAAAGGTTGCTTTTCACACCCCTTAGCCGATGAACTTTAGAACGTAAAATAAAAGAATAATAACAACATGAAAACGTCAGAAACCCCTTTCCTGAAAATTAAATTTACATTTCAAGCTTCATACTAGCGTCTAAATTTATGAAATATCTTAAAAATTTGCCCCTCCACCTCCCCGCACTATTCTCAGCCAGTAACCTTGAATTATGCAAAATATGAAGGGAAAATAATTGTCTCAACATAGTAAACCGAGACGACTTTCTGTGTTCTTGAAATTTTTCAACCGTGTCCTCACCTTCAAAAAGTCCTTTATCCGGCATGCCTGCTACACATGAACACGATAACACTCAGGACACCTTGAGTGGTATACATTAACTCTTCTTAACCCACACACACGCCTCTACCATCGTCAGTTGCCCCTCCTAACAGCGTAGCCAGGGGTAAGTAGGGGCAAGACTAACACTTTCAACGAAGAAAAAATGAAGCAAACAGGGACAGCGCAAAATAGAAAATTAAGTGGGAGAAGAAAGGAAAATGAGAAAATTTGGAGAGAAAAAGGAACAGGAAAGAAAGGAAAAAAGAAAAGGGGAGAAGCGGAAATGAAAAGAGTGTTAGAGTTAAGGTTAGATGAGGTTTTACGGCATAGTTTCTAACCAATTGGTTTAAGAGTGGCCAGAAAAGTAGTTATTAACAAATGGAAGGAAGGAGAGGAGAAAAGGGCTTGGATCCACTACCAAGCTATCACATTTCGAACGCAGACAACTCCTGCCTATGACGATACGTAGGGAAACGATATGCTTATATGAAAGTTAAAGGGAACATCTTTGGAACATCCGTATTTTGACCGCATCTCATTGTTCACCCAAAATTATAAGGTGTTGAACTATTTGCTACGCCCTATGCTTTACTTCTCAAAATAGTAGCCCCCACCCCCATTTTCCTCTGCCTAAAGTGAAGTTAAAGGAAATAATGTGGTTTTGCATTGTATTTCCTTTTCCAATGTTCCTCATACTTTTGAACTTGTATTAGTCAATTTTCATTTTCCAGTGAATTATTAATTGACTACACACAAGATACCTACCT
>WURT03000010.1:429063-452343 GCA_009936505.3 Holothuria glaberrima | reverse complement strand
GTTGTTGTTGTTGTTGTTGTTGTTGTTGTTGTTGTTGTTGTTGTTGTTGTTGTTGTTGTTGTTGTTGTTATCATTATCAGTATCATTATCATTATCATTATCATTATCATTATCATTATTATTATTATTTAAAGTTAGAGGTCGAAATTCAAATGAAATGCAAGTGGTCTTTGCTATGATTTGTTTAACGTTATGTGTGGAAATTTTGTTTAAACCCAAGGTATATAAAGAATAAGGAAAGGTTAGATTAGCAATTCAATATATTTTCCTTTTTGTTAATATTTTGTTTGAATTAGCTTCACTAATCTATGATTCTCGTTCTTGGGAAAGTTCTCAGATATTTTCAACGTTTCGACATTATCTCTGTAAAATTATTAACCCTGCTTTTATTTCACTCACCTTCTATTTCCACAACAAATATTTCTATTGCTGATGATTCCCCTAGGAGGCTACAAGTGTACACCCCACGATCTTCTAAAGATATCGATGTCATTGTTAAGATTGTTGCAGCGGGATAATGATTTAATACACGAAAATTGTCATATTTTTTGTTTGCTATGGCTTTCTTGGTTTTTTTTACTCCGTCACCAACGATGAACAACCTGATGTGAGGAGTTTTGGTAATGTCCGTCCATATGTACTTTCCAGTGTAACTTACGTTTCCTCTACACGGAAGATGATTGATGGTGTCTACCGAAAAGGTCACCTCGACAGAAGAAGCCGAAGCTGAAAGGCAAACAGCAAGAAGATAATTTCAAATTCTTTTCACTGCTAGGCCTACTGATTTGTAGATTTTAAATCTTTTGACTATCTGCTATTTGGAATTGTTATCTCACATCTCTGATGAAGACAATGCTAGTTGAAATAAAAACCAGTGCCATGGTAACAATAAATTTTCCCAAGCTACTTGTGTAAGGGACTAACCCATGGTGGTACCCCAAACTGACTGTGCATCCATAACTGAAAGGGTTCAAAACATGTGTGCATATGTGTGAGAAGGCGTATGGGTGTGTGTATCCATTTTTTTGAATCATATCTCCTTATCGGAGAAAGTAAAATGTCTAATTCGTCGTTTCTAAAGCTGCTATCAGTCGGCTGGACCTATTTTCTACAAGTTCATTGGTGAAGTGTCCCAAGGTGGGAAATTGTCTCGTAGTCCCTTAGTAAGAGTCTAAGCTAGCTCAGAGGTCAAAGGTTTAGAAATCCTTTGTAGATATGCAATAGGTTCGTCAGTGATGTGATTTGTGTATTTGATATTTGTGCTAGCAGGGAACTATTGCATGTAGTCCGGCTTCAGATTGAGGTTAGTGCCACCTCGATGGTCATTAATGCCACTATGTTTTTTAACCTTTAAAAGGTGCAAAACAATACAATGTACTATCCGTACTTATATCTTCATACTGGGCAGGAGATTCAGTTAAGTGCCATCTGGAATGGTCATTATAGGCCATGGGCCAGAGGCACCTCCCGGGCACCCCCAAAACTCTCCGACCCAATATTTTTTGGAAATCTTATGGTCCCCTAAACACGAAATCAAGTGGTAAAAGTAAATTTTTTGGTCTCGCTCATTCAAAATGGCTACTAAAACGAAATGGTGGGAAAAATTATGAATATTTTGTGTTGAATAATAACAAAGAAAGTATTCTTGAAAAGACTTTTAAGGCATCCACTCTTACAATTTGGTAATATTTTATGGCAAAAATTCCAAAATAAAGTTTTGGGACTGTTTTTGGTGAGAGTCAGGTTAACCAAGATGGCGGAAAACAACGAAATGGCCGCCAAAATGGATGGAATATTTCAGAAAAAAATTGAGTAAAAATATTGCAAATTTCCACATTCCTGAATCATAATGATGCAAAGTAATGTTTTGACATTAAGGCGGATTTTAACAATCCTTAGCACAAGAGCACTTGCCAGCCAATATGGCGGAAAAGGAAGGAAGAAGTAAAAACAACTCAGAAAAATTCCCCACAAAAATAAGAGAATAATTAAAAAAAATGCAAAAAAATCTCAGAAAATATTCATTATATATTTCTATTTAAACTTCCTGATATCTTTATAGCAGATTGTACATAAACTCAAAGCAAGATTTCTGATATTTTATGCAGGATCACATACTATACAAGATGGCGGAAACAACAAAATGGCCGTCAAAAGAACGATTATAATGCATAAAAATAGTATGAGAAATATTCATTAAAATACTTTTGACACAGATGCCCTTAATATCTGGCCAGATTTTATGACATATGATCAAAAATTATCAGAAATTATCTGGAAATCAGGTCAACCAAGATGGCGCAGGAGTAAAATGGCAGCCAATGCAATAATTTTGTTAATATAAAATAATAAAAGGAAAATAATCATTATAAGTGCTTGTGACACAGGAAAACCTAAAATTATCTAAGGAAATGTAATAAAATCATTTCAGGTCAAAGTAGGACCAATGAATCAATTTGCTGTACACAATTACATTTTAAAATGGCATGGTCAAGATTTAGGTGAAAGGTCAAATTTTGTACCTTTTGACCTTTAATGACCTCAAAAGTCACGTGATTCACAAAATCTGTGCATCAACCAAACGACAATTTCTTAGCCTATAATTTGAGGGTTCGCTTGTTACTCTCGAGGTTCTGGATAAAAAATAACAGCCATTTTACTTTTCCCCTACCCCTTAATTTTTTTATTTTTCAGCACCCTGACTCTTGGCAGATACCGTACTATATTTCCCCAACCCACCCACAGATACTCATATACCTGAATTATTCTGTTCATAGACATGTTAGGGAATCGAAAAACATAGTGGCATTACTGACCATTCCAGGTGGTACTTATCTCAATCTGAAGCCGGACTACATGAAAATATGTCATTTTCTTACTAACCTCCATTAAACTTCACTCATATTTTTTCCTTTTCATAAAAAGTGCCTACTTTAGAGCACTTTTCTAAATGTTGTAAAAAATACAAATATATAGAAAGAGAACAAATTTTTATCTTCAAATTTGGGTACTCCGGCCTATTTTAAGAACGCCTGTGGAAGAAAATCAGTATTTTTTGCCAGTCAAGTGACTACTTCAAAGTTAAGCAAAACAACTTATGACTCTAAAATCGCTGTATTCCGATATGCCTGACTCTATGACTCAGCGTTAGAAACCCAAATGTATAAAGGGCAAAACTACACAAAGTAACAACACACAAATCATAGGCTTAATTTCTAGGTGTTTTGCAAGCAATATGACTTTGCTGTTTGTAGAAGAATCGCAATCTGTCACTTTGAGATTTTTTAAGATTTGTATAAACATAACATTGAACATTTAATAGTTGTTTGAAAATGCTCACAGCTCACAACCACAAAATGGATTCCCCGTAATGCTGAGCAACAAAGTGTCATTGTACTTACCCATCGATATCAGATAAAGGAACAACGCTACTGGAATAACATCAATTGCCGTGATTCCAAAACGCAGCCTTCTCCTATTTTGTTTTGTTCCTGCTGGTAGGATTATAAGAAATCGATTTATTACTAAATACCGACTTGCTTCACGAGTAATTTTTATCAAAACTGCCATTTTTCTTACATGGATCATAGGCACGAATAACATAGTCACATTTTCCTCAAAGGCTTCTTGGAACATAACAAGGAAAGGTGGGACATTGTAACAACGATTTATCTTAGCGAATTAATTATTAACCTTCCTAACTATCATCTACCACTTTATAGTCTAACCCTTATACTGCACATAATATAACCAGGTCATTGGCGGGAATTTTGACCCTACAAGGACACCAACAAGGAGCATTTCGTGGAACATGTAGTAAACATAAATCGGTTTCCACGTTGCTTATCATTCTGCTCTTCTCAGCGCTTTCCCACGAATTCTTCACAATTTAAACATTTTTGGAACTTCTGAGAAGAGGTTACACTTTCTTCTGCTTTTTCTTTCAACTCACGTTACTTTTATGGATTTTTGCAGTTTAACAGATGCACCGCACTACATATACTGACAAAAGAAGTTTCTAACATATTTTTAGATTCACGCCAGTTCCCGGTTACCATGAAAAACCTCCTTGCTGGTACGCTGCGACAAAATCGTAGCTATAATCACTATGGAGAGGTACACACATACTCACATACACTGTACGGCGATCAATAAGTGTCATATCACATCAATATATGCAAATTTAATTCTATATTTACCGATTTCTTATTTAAGTCGACACGTTCTAATTATATCACACGGACATCTACGTTTTGAATAGCATGAACCAACTCCTTCAACATAAGTCGACATATGACAATTTCAATCGCGATATACCAGTTTAAATCAACATGTACCAATTTAAATTAACACATACCGATTAACCTCATTAACATATTTGATATCCCGATTTCGAAACCTCTGCAAATTTACTACCCGTAGCAATCCTTAAAGTATCGCTGCAGCTGTTAGCTTGCCAAGTGCGTTACCGCAAGTCAACTGACCTGATGGTGCAAAAGATTAAACCAAAGTACAGCTGGTGCAGTTTAGACCTACGTGCTTAAGTTTTGTCGAGTTATACCAACTCAAACCTTATGTCACTCATGTTAATTGTTACTCAAGTTACTCATCAGATAAATTCTGAAGGTCTTCCAACAATGCTGAATCAGTCCACTATAAGTGCGACAACTTTTCCTTTTGATCATCACATTGGAAAGGAATCCATCCGTACCGGTTTAACCGGGACTGTCCCGGTTTGGCCTATGCTGTCCCAATTTACCGGTTCTCCATCTAGTTGCCCCGGTTTTCACACACAAAAATGCAAGTATAAGCGAGAAATAGTGGGAAATAGAATGACCTGTATAGATTGAACCTTAAAGTATTGTCTTATGACAATGGGATTAGGCCAATTCTTGTATAGTAGCTTCAAGCTGATCTTCTTGGCTACAATATAAGAAGGCAAGTATAGTATCAGCTCGGCAAAACACCCAATAAATGTTTTGACTCTTCCCATTTGATCTGACTAATCTAGTTTGATTTGAGTGCCAAGCAAGAACTCAACACTCCCTCATATGGAAATATAGCTATAGCATGTGACTGCTTGGTTGCATTTCGATGAGTCGATTTATCAGGGGTGTCGCCAGTACCTAGGAGGCAGTGGCACCAAACGTAGCTTCCCCGTCAAGGAAGGCTGCTCCCCACACCATCCCAGTCGGGGAATTTTCAGTTTCATCGGAAAGCCTTAATGGGTACGATGAAGCATGTAATCCCTGACGGAAACCAGTCACCCCGACAGTTTACTTGAATCGCTCTTGGCTAATTCTTCAATGAAAAATTCCCATACTTATAATGTTTTCAATAAAAACACCAGTTTTCAAATTTCTTTAGTGGAACCTTCATATTTTAAACTTTTTTTCAGTGGAAACCTAAATTTATCAAATTTTTGTTTAACATTAAATACAAACTTCCCATCGCCACTTCACACCCCGGAAAGATTTTCTTTCGCCTCCTTCTGGCAATGTGTCCCTTTGTCGGGACTTCAAGTTGCTTCCCCTCTCGGTGGCTTCACCCCTCCTGTATCGGGCGACTCGTGGCGCCTCCTTAGCAATTTATGCACACGTGTAATTCGTTCAAGGACCATGTAATAATTAGAACATAATATATGCTTATTGCCTACCTTGCCACATACACTTGGTTTTGCGTATAAAGGTGTAAATGGGAATAAACCATAAAGTATTTTTGGTTTGAGCAAAGAGATGACTTATTTGGAATCAATATGATGTCATTTGTTAGCAAACAATTAGCCTTAAACAAAAAGGGATTAATCAGTTAAATCCTCTCTTGGGTAACATAAACTGTCAACAATATCCAGATACTGCCCCCGGAAGGGCATTCACCCTTTTCTAGGAACAGTAAACGCCCCACGTGACCTGTAGGTGTGAGTGCTACATGGACTGTGCAAAAGATAAAGGGTGCTCAATTCGGTGATTTAAAAGTCAGTGTTCACAGTATAACACTAAAATACAATTATTTGAAATAATGAAATTTTATCTATTTCACATAAGCGATAGACGTAATCATGTGGAAATGTTATGTCAAGTCATAAATGTTTTGTACCCGCCTTGGATTAGAATGTAAGATAATCACTGAATACTGTTTTAAAAGTCCCTTTAGGTGGATGTCTAAGGGCGAAAACCGAAGGTAATCCCCACCCCACCCCAACCCTACCCCCAGCTGGTTGGCATACATACAACATTCTATGATTCCAAACTGGAATTGACTCTACTTTTTTCCAAAGTCTCCTCGACTCTCTGGTGAAGAGCCAAGGGGCAGAAGCGAACATTTCTGCTCCATGCTCCCCAAAGGTGCTACGTCCTCGAAAGGACAACTATTGAATTGAGTTAAGAGTAAACTTACCCTGATGTAGACCACAGAGACGTTGCAATATACACAAACAGCTTTTACTCTGAAGGATAGTCATTTCACAACGCTTTAGAACCACATTGAAGCAACCTCTTTCAAATACAAAAAAAAAATATTTCAAGCTGAAAAGGGCTTTTTTCGGACCGCGAATGTTGAAGTTGGGTAGCCAGAACTTCTGTGTTGGGGGCAAGGCTTTTCTCAAGGGGGCAACCAAAATAAACTCATGAATATCTGCTCGACACCTTTTTATGCACTTACTGTACTGAAGCCCAGTGCAACGTGCAGCATGTACATGTGCATTGTACATGTAAATTGTACATGACTATTGTATGTATATGATGACAAACTGAACGCAGGTGGTTAAGCAATGTTTTGACAAATTAGACTACGGCGTCATCTACTTGTTTTCACTTAAGTTTGTAGGCTACATGACAAATCCCGGATTGGTTAACTGGTCATATTTATCAAAGTATCTTTATAACCGCAAATTTCGTATTTTCTTCTGTCAAAAAAAAAACTCTTCCTTGTTGTTTTATTTTTTTAACACATAGAGTCGTTTTGTTAGTTTTTCATAGTTTGGTTTTGTACAGCTAAATAATACGATTTCCGTCATCGGCCTGTTGCCGAATTGCAGGAAGGGTCTAAAAATAACCGTGTAATTTGTAGTCCCAGGCGCGGTTCTACGGGGGCTAGGGGTTTAGACCCCAAAATGTTTACCAGCCCCAAAAATTGATTCCAGAGAAACACGAAAATGTATCGTTCCGAAGTTCTGTCCTGTTTTTCCTATCTTCGGAAGCCTCGCCATCGTGGCAAACTTATTTTGTAGGAAAAAAGAATTTTCAGGTTCGTCAAGGAGCGTTAGGTCCTAATGGGCAAGATGAAGAATGCAATCCCCGACGACAAACATGCAGTTGCCCTAACAAAATCCTTTTTTATTCTTAATAAAATGTAAACTTTTCCAACTTTTCTTATTATAAAAACGAAAATGTGAAAGTGAAATCTTTTTCAATATAAAACGATATTCTTCGGTGCGCTTCGCGTGCCTTACATTTCGAGTTTGCAACCCATTGCATCTGTCGGGGTTTAGAGTAGCTGGCCTCCGGTCAGGACGCTTAGTTTCCATGTCGGTAAATCGAGCCTGCATGCACGTTTTTCCTTTGAGCAATGAAGTATACTCCCAAATTTCGGCGCGCTTCGCGCGCAATCCTCACAGCCCACGTTGTCTCCCCTATGAACATCATTAGCTAAAAAGTACCCCTGAACTTTTCTACCATAAACTAGGTGTACTCTTATTCAGTTGGTCTGCTCACCGTCCGAAAAGCACTCTACTCTCTATCTACGCTTGGGGAGCTGAAGAAGCACCATAGCCTTGTTCCGTTCACTTGTGAGACTTTCCAAAAATTCCACGTCCATGTATCGTAAGAGGAGGGGGCATTGCCGTCAGGAGAGGGGAACTTTTCGTTCACTTATCGCCACGTTTATACGAAGGCCCGATTTCTTTAATCTGTGATCCGTGTAGGGCTTGAGATATCGTCACCTGTGGTTCCCGCAAAGTGCCATCATCTTCAGGGTGGCACTACTAGCTAAAAACATAGCCCTCTATAGTGCTCACCTTTACGATACCGCATCCCCTCCCCCACGTACATGTCAGGATTTTTGGCTATGGGGCCTTCTTTTTTTCCGGTTTCACCAGGGTCCGACGGAGAATAGCCCCCCAAATAATGTCCCTACAGCCACGTTTGTGTCGTCCTGAAAATCAGTTCAAGTGAAAATAGTTAATATAGTGAATATAATTCCTTTTATTTATTGGAAAATCTGAGGTAATTTGAAAGCCATAAGAGCACAATCTATTGGAACGGTATTTATTGTTCAATCGACGACTCTGTTGGTAGCATTTCAACATGACATCTGTGGGATGGTAATGTTGGCGGTAGCATATCTAAGGAAAGGACGAGCAGTCAAGGGAGGAAGAGTGCCCATACCGGTTGACGGGAATAACCAGATCAAACTATCAATCTGATTAAGCAAAGTAGTGATAAGGGGGAAGGGAACAGAAGGAAACTTTAACATGGATGACTAATCCATTGCATACTTTCAAACTGTAAAGGCTATTTACTTTCCATTTTTCTTGCTCTTTCCACGCGAGCATTGTTGGTAACTGTAGGTGATAAAATGCAAGTCCACGATTAAGGCAACGTCCCTGGTTAAGTGAAATTATTCGAAAGCCCAAAAGTGGTTTGCACCGTCTTGCAGAAGGTTAAGGGCCATATACCCCAACATCCAGCCCTGGCCTTTGGCACGGGTGTTTTGTCATCTTTGTAAGGGGTGATGAAGTGAATAAGATAAAACCAGGGAATTTCGTACGGCGGTCAGTCACCTCAATCTGTCAACAGATTGCTCGATTTAGGTTTTGCTCTCAAAGAAGACAGCTTTCTTAATATAATCCCTACTTACTTTGCATCCTTGCGTGCGACAAAGTTTCTTAGTTTTCCATAAATTAATTTGTTTCAAAGAGGAAAGTGTAGCAATCCCCGCTCCCATTACCAAATAATTAATCCATCCTCGGTATCGGTTATTTATTCTGTTTTATCTGTTGCTCTGTTGTAGGTACAACAAACGAGTGTGTATGTGTGTGTGTGGAGGGGGTATTACAAACGTGTGTGTAGAGTGTGTAGAGGGAGCTTCCCATTTCGACCGACAGATATTCAGTTAAACTGAAATATCATTCCCGATAAGAGTCAGCACTATCCTCCTTCCATTGAGAATAGTTTCTCCCTTGCACCACTGAACAAGGAATTGAAAATAGTAAGAATGCTTTTCACGGAGTAGCCAACCAAGGACCTATATGTCGGTCCACTTAACCTCAAACTCCTACCAAACTCCATGAACAAATCGTGGTAAACGAGGCGCTCGATTCAGTTCATATCAATGTGTCCAGGTGGTTCACAACTAATTCGATCCGGATTGATATGGTGTTTACCGGGAGATAAGAGTCTCGTCGCTTGTCAGATACTCCCCTGAATGTTGATGGGAAGGCTTACTGATGCGATGGGGATATACCGTTTACTTTGACACCCCCTTCCCCCTCCTTCTAACACCTCAGCAGGCCCGTGCTCATTTCTGTGCCCGAGCAGGGGTCGGTGTTCGGCCTGCGGTGTTCGGCCTGCATCCATCAATAATGTGAGCTTTGTGAAGTCTGCTTATTCACATCTCTAATTCATAACCTTTGCCTGACTTTCCCTACAGCACTTTAAGACAGACTTTAAAGATGTGAACCGCTTTGTCTGGCTGGTGGGCAATAGAGAGGGGAGATGGGCACAACAATTTACCATAATTTCTTTTTAAAGCATATCTAACACAATATGTATCGCGTCAGTGTAGTGTGAGGGGTTTTGGAGGTAAGAACATGACTTGCGGTTGTTCATTTTCAATTTATTGCTTCTTCCTTATTGCAACACATATGGAGCCATTTCGTTCAAATATAACACAACAATGTAAGTAACTTTACCATTTATAGGGCCTATATCAAAGTGAAGTACAGCCTCAGGCGTAGGAGGCTGTTCGGGACTGGGGGTTGAATGTTGTTTCGGACTTGGGGGTTGAATGTTGTTTCGGACAGCCGTTTTGGGAAAGGGTCCATGGAGAAGGGAACTTTAAACATTTGAGGGTCCGTACATGCAATTTGGTGCAACACATTGAGCAAATTTTAAGGAAAATAACTGCAAATTTTTACATTTTATACAAAGGAAACAAATAAAGGGATTTCGTCCTCGGACTGAGAGGGACGGAAGAACCGCCCACCACATTTTTGACTCACCACATTTTTGACTGGGACCTTAAACCCCGCCCCTCCCCCGCATGATACGCCAGTGGATACAGCAATAACGGTCCAAAAGAACATAACAATGTACGTGGCATAACATTCCATGTAAGCAATAAAAAACTGTGGTGGTGAGAAGGAAGGAGAACCAGAAGCTGATCTACTATTTAACAGCCTGAGACTGCAGACTGCGGACTGCAGACCCGGAATTTGCAGAATAGGCAGAACTCAGTAGTAGCTAAAATATATAGTTAAATAGCCCATTAATAGGAAGTTCCTAATAACAAACCTGTATATGAAGTAATCGAATTCATAAAGTTGAGTCGAACGTAATCTTTCAGGCTCTTTTAATGTTCAGAATTTGACCATTTTCGAATGCAATGTGACATTCTTGCAGGGTTCAAGCTCCGTAAAATGAGCGTGTTGTTGGCTGCAGTGTATAATTTGACTTGGCGCGAGAAAAGGAAACATATTACGAACTCTTGTATTTAACACTTACAAAGAAAATATGTGTGTATGACTCAGAATGATATGTTATAAAATATTCCAAATAATGTTTTCTTAGCAAAATTAGATTTCTGAACAACATGTGTATGGTTAATTATTACAAGTCTACGTAAAAAAATAGTCACGGTGCCAGTATATATTAGGCCAAATAAACGGAAACGTATATTTGTGACAATAACAGCCTGTGTTTTGCTTAATAAGTTCAAAATTATGTTTTAGGGAATAATATATGTCAAGGGAATGTTGTATAGTCTTAGCAACTACACTGCATTGTCTTAAATGAAATCTACTTTCTTAGGAACATATATAGCCTATTTTTGTAACATTGACTGAGATATTTCTGAAGGTTTATACTGAGGTTTATATGTCTAAGGAATGTATATCCCTAACATCTAAAAATATAAATGCATGTTTTCAAACGAATAGATAATTGTAATAGCGACAAATTTATTTGCCTAACTCAAATATCTGTGTTTAGCGAATACATAGTAACAGCAACAAATACGTTTTCTTCAATCAAATATAAATGTTTAAGGAATATATATCTGTAACAGCTACAAATATAATTTGCTTCAATCAAAAACATATGTTTACCAAGTAATAGTCACAGTCCTGGTGGTAGATTAATTACAAAATAAAAGAAACATACGGGTATTTTACACGTAGAATGCCTGAATACTGTACGATAAAAATGGTGCACAAGTTTGGATGTCCTACAATGAGTGTTTTAGTTAGACAATGTGTAATTATACAGAAACAAATATCAACGATTAAATGTATGAAATTAATCATTTCAACCAAGTTAATATTCCTTTACTTTGATGAGATAAGCCTGCATTTGTAAATTGATTTAAAAGACATCACAGTTTATAGTGGTGTGCTTGGGATACGTTCACTTGTTCCCCAATCACTACAGCTAGAAAATGTTATGTATCTACCGTACTAGTCCTACGTAAAGGAATCTGTTTGGCTACATCCATGTGAAGCTCTCTATAGATGTTCTTCACGTGACGGCACAAACTCGGCCCAAAATTTTACTCGGTTCCAAAGATAATTCATGAGTAAAATTTTCGATTTCCAAAAAAATTCCTTAATACATTCTATTTTGTTTCAAACGGAAACTAAAAACAGTGTTTACTTTACTGTATGTCAACACCTCGTCACAAAATTTGAAGATTCTAAAATCGCCTCTAGTCCTCTAGATGCACAGTACCGATGAAGACCCTTCACGATAGGCAGCCACCCAATAACCTATTTTCGCAATTTAGGGATGATTTGTTATTAGAAATCGGAAGTAGTACTGTGATTCTGCAAGCAGATGTCCGCTTAATCAGCAAACCTCCTTGAACAGACGCATTCAATGAAAATTTTCGCATACTGGAAATCCCAGTTAATTAAATTGTAAGACTGCGTGGCAGGAAGTCGACGAATCGTCCTTACGCCACCTCGATCACCTCCTTTTTAGATGAGCTTAGCTGAGACAAAGTCATCGCTCGAAGTAAAAGTCGATCCCTCCAGTGTCATAGACAGTATTAGTTTAATGCAATAACGTTATTATTACATGTTTTTGAATAGGATTTTCAGCTTGATTACTTCTGACACGTATGGTGAGTTTATTTGTTTGTATATCAACCCCTCCTCCCCTTTACCCCTCCCCATTAGTAGCCTCAGTACCAGCCATTATAATGTCTCACACTTAAACCATTGTAGCCCGTATTAAACTCCCTCCGATATTTAAAAGGAGACTTGTCCAAAAATTTTGGCAATGGTGCCGTCGACTCTAGTTGATAGTAAAAGCATCAAGTGAGTTCTCGAATATTGGTCTTGCACAAATTCTTTCCATTAGATGAGGTGGACAAGCATTTGCCTATTAGGACAGCTTAAATAGCTCTCTTAAGTCAGATTATGAGAGTGTAAAGGCAAAATTAAAAGATGCTTTTAGAAAGTGTAACTTTATCGTTACATTTTAAATATTTATTAATTCAAGACCCCGAGCACCCTCCCAATTACCACTGGAAGTATAAAGGGCTGAGATAATTTGTTAGGTTAACGAAGCATTCCCAAATTATGATCCAAAGGCGAAAGACGGTGACAGAGTCATTTAGAAGATTGAATATTTAGAATATCTTCAACTGAAATTTCATAAGGCTGGTTCAAAAACTCTAGACAACGCCTTGGTTATCGCTAATAGGGTTGAAAGGGCTCGTGAGGCCAGTACAATTAAAGCGTCTCGACAACAAGCACATTCCGACCAGCTAATACTTCTGTATCAAATTTACGTTCTTGTTGAATTGAAAGGGAGTATTGGTCTTGTTTATAAAGTAAGTGAACTACAGTTACAAGTGAGTGAAATGAAACGTCACTTAAGGGATATGCGATCAGATTGGTGGAAAAATGGTAAAAGACAAAAATGTTATGCCCAGCATTAACGTACATATTCTCCTTTTAGATCAGGTATTTTAGAGTGAGTGCGTTGCGCACAAGGACGTCATTCTGAAGCTTATTCACCTCGTGAACTGTCACAGGCGTAGTCCTCAAACCGGTGAGTTTAACCCCATTTATATCAACCAGAGTACGAGCAAATAGGGCTTATAGCCTCCGAGATGGTAATCGATGTCATGATACGGTACACGGTAACTCCCCTAGGCCAGACTACACCCCTTACAGGCATGAAATATAAAGTAATGGATCTTACTGGATATATTAAAGTCCCGATAGATTTAGACAATGGAGTCCTGGACCTTACCGAGGTAGATCAGGGAATAGCCCGTCGGGTCGTCTTGACAAAAGAGTCAAATTTGAAAACCTCTCTGAACAACAGGAAAACTTGAACCAGTTCGGTGGCCGACCAGTACCTGGAAATATTCCATGGCCACAAGATACTGAATTTACACCATCAGTTGGAAATAAGGTGGCTCCCCATGCTATAAATGACCACGCGACAGATATCCACGATCGAAAAATACCGTACGTCTCAGTAATAGTAGAAGACAAAGTTGTAAATGCATTTATAGATAAAGGTTCTGATATCCACGTTCATTAGTGAATAAATTAGACAAAGTATGCCCGTATTGTCAAAAAGACAACCGTCAAAGTCAGGCTCCATATACTCCCAGTTACAAGAGGAGTAGTTGATAAGGTTGGATGTATAAAAGTTATTTTTACTTGGTGGTCAAAGAGTCACATTTAAATCTCATTATTGGATGGAATTTCATGCTGAAAAATTTGATAACTATCGATTTGGTACTTGGTTTAATTGCAATAAATGGTAAGACTGTTCCTTTAGTGACGAACTATTCCACTATGGTGAGATGCTATAGTGCAGGCAACGTGTACATATTGTTATAGCTAAAATATGTGTACCCGACTAGGTTATCGTTCCAAATGATTTTGTTGGTGTAATGGAACCTACATATATTGGGTAACCAGACTTTCTTACAGCTAGATCACTTTATAGGGCTGAAAATGGATTTATTTATGCATGTGTAATTGCCCCGAATTATTTTTATGTGACCTTACCTGGTCATACTTATATGGGACAGTTTTACGCTATTTCAGAGAACGGTCAGTAGCCTACAAGGTATTAGATTCAAACAATGAGTCTAACAATAAAGAGGTCGATGGTGATGTGGAATTTAGTGTACTTAAAAATTATAGTCGTGTAATCAATGTTTCCCGGGCAGACAGAAATATTCATGCAGTTGAGTTTAATAGAGCAAACTTCTTACCAGATCTTCTTACCTTCTTACCTTCTTATCTTACCAGATAATAAGGTAGAAGAAATGCTTTGAAACTATGAAGATATTTTCAGTGATATTCCAGGCAGAACACATTTAGTACAGAATGCCCATTAGAGTTTATGTTAATATAGCCTCATCAGACAGGCAGCTTACAGAACCTCACCCCTGATGAGGAAAGGAATTAACAGGCAGGTCAATGAACGTTTGGATAGGGACGTGATTGGGGATAGTCAGAGCCTTGGGCTTCTCCTGTAGTTATGGTCAGAAAGATAGAAAACACATTTAGGTCTTGCATAGATTATCGCTAATTGAACCAAGTGACGGTAAGAGATGCTCACCCCTTACACCGACATTCTCAATTCTCTCTTAGGGTCGAAGTTATTTTCAACCTTTGAAATAACCCACGTTTACTGTCAAATTCCCATGGACCACTTTAGTAAAGAGAAAATTGTCTTTAGCACAGGGTTTGGTCTCTACCAATTCAAGGTAATACCTATAAACTTGTCAACTTCACCTCCATTTCAACGCTTATTAGAACTGGTTGTTAGAGTGTTGAGCTGGAACAAACATTGGTATATTTGTATGATGTAATTGTGATGGGTAGAAATTTTCAAGAACACAGTTACAATCTAGAAGAGGTTTTTAGCAGATTTTTATCAGCAGGTTTGACATTGAAAGCAAGAAATGTTCCTTTTTTGCAGAAGAAAGTAGCATTTTTTGGACAATTGGTTAGTGGAGAGGGTTTAGAAGCCGATCCTTTGTATAAAGCTAAGATAAACCAATGGCCAGTTTCCAAGAATGCATCAGAAACAAGAGTGTTTCTGGGATTGGCTCAGTATTACAGAAAATTTTTGAAAGATTTTGATAAATGGGAGGAACACTTGTATAATCTCACAAGAAAGGGTGTAAATTTCAAGTAGACTGAATAATGTTGTATTGCATTTGAGAGTTTGAAAGAGTCATTGATGTCAGCACCAGTCATGGAATTTCCAAACAGCAAAGAAAGAGTAATCGCATACGCAAGTCATTCCCTTACTAAGGCAGAACGAAAGTGGTCTGACTACGATCGAGAGTTGTGGGCCATTTTGTGGTCTGTGAGAGAGTTCAAACACTATCTCTCACATAGTAAATTCACAATTGTGACAAATCACAAGCCCTTTAGTGGTCTAAGAAAAATGCCAGTAGAAAACGACAAAACAGAGGGGCCAGTTGGCTATTTGAGATGGTTCTCTTACGATTGGGTTTTTATAACGGCCAAGGAGTCACTCATGCAAATACGGCGTGTCGATGGATTGTCTCGAATCCCCCATGTTGACGAAGTACCCTCGCGGAATGCAGGTTAGAGAAATATAGGTGCTCAAACTGACGAGTTAAAGGACCATTTTAGGAGTAAGGGCTACGATGGAAGTGTTTCGAAAGTTAAGAGGTTATGTTTATAGTGTACAGCCGGCTAATTTGTTCTCTAGGCCTTCAGAGTACCATCAAGACTTTCAGCATTCTTTTTTGACATTCGCCCCGAGTATCAAAGAGGTAAGCCCTATAGACAAAATTGCCGTATAAGAGGTCAAAAAAGGTGAAATCGCAATGTAAGGAACAGGGATACCCAAAGCAACCTCACTCCGCATTGTAAGGATCCCTTCCGCTTGTTCCCAACCAATTGTCTGGTCCCCCAGGTCCAATACACTGTGAAAAGGAGAACACGATCAGGGCGTCAGACCTTGTTTTATAGATTTTTATTTATACCACCCTTGATTTAACCCGGAGTCGTTATAGTTACTTAATCTTATGAAAAAGCATGGAAGTGAGTTTCATGTTCGCAGTAATCCATGCCACACACGGTAGGTTTGATTTACTTTGGGCCTATTCTGTGTAAGTGTATTTTGGTTGTGTTGTAACATGAAAACAAATCATTCGAATAATAGGTTCATCTTCACTCCAGCTATTACGCTAAAGATTACAAGTATTTAGACAAACGATCACCTTCTCTCTTCTTCGTGCAGTAACAGAAATTATACCAAGACTATATTTGAACAATTTGTAATGAAATTCTAATATTGTAAATGTGAAGCCACTCCTATAATAATTCAAAGATTGCCTAAGTCCTTTCCCTCTCCGCACGTACTCATGGTCAAGGCCCTAACAGGCTGATACATCAGAACCTCATGAAGAGTACCATTGAACCCACGTTACAATAGCATAGAAATCGACCAATGAATAAGTCAATGAACTCTGACCAGTCATTGTATCTGTCCATATGTACCTATGTGGAATGCCTCGATTAAGAGTCTATTGACACTTGCACGAAAGTAACACGTTGATATCTTTTCTGCCTGCATTAAAAATTTCCAAGTCCAAGTCCCTTTCAAACGCATGACAACCATGTATGTTTAACATAGGCCCAATGTAGGCTTTCTTCTTTGCAATCACCTACCAGTCAATGATTCCTTGAAATTGAAGGGCACGATTCGTTCCGCACTTCTTCAGCGCTGCAGTATAACTTTGAATCCTTAAAACGAAATTATAGCCTATCTCAGGAAAAATGACTCATTTGACCCTATTTTTAAAACGAAAATGTCCCCTTTCTACATTTTTGTGTATAAAATCATTTCATAGTCATTTTATACTACATGAACGTTGAATTGCAAAGTACTGTTTTTGCTAATAGTAACAAAGACGTACTAACAGTCCTTTTTAAAGAAGACGTAAAACTTACTTATCATTTACACACAAAGCGATCTATCATTTAACGTTTCAAAAAAGCACAAGTTGGCTACGAGCCCGATCGAGGGTCTGTATAAGTCGAATGACTATTGAAGTAAAGCAAACAGTGTTTGACTTAATAACGAATCAAGCTGTGGTAGTAGCGGGCATAGATGTGTAGAAATCAATCACGCGTGATTGTAAATGTGTCAAAACAGTACCTTTGTTGCCATGACTGGCATTTATTTTCCAAGATTTATCCTTTTTAATTAACGTTTATTTGCTTTGGACAGGCACCTCTTTTATAGCAAGCATGTTGTATAAAATTTTTGAAAGGAAAATAAGAGTAGTTATTTTCAAAAAAAAAAATATCTTCAGTTTTATTTTTTTTTTTCAAAGAAAAAATTTCAACATATTCAACGACGCTCTTAATTATAGCGACATGCGATTATTGTCTGCATGCAAAAATGACACCAATATAGAGTTAACTGTGCACATAGATTAGAGACTAGCGAATGATCGTTAAGTTGCTTCATAAAACAAAATGCGCGTTTAAAAGGAAGAGTTAGCCTTTAAACCATAATTTTTTCTTTCAAAGACAATTTAGACTCGTTCACACTGTAAGTATGAATTGCTCAGTATACGGCTATAATACAGTTGACGAGCAAAGGAGCTTTCAAAATGCCATTCGAGATGTTACAGTACAAGGAAGCATAGTTTTGACGTAAAGAAAGTAATCATTTAAGCTATCAAATCACAAGGCTGTTGCAGACAGTCAAACATGGGAGGCGGGAAAAGGACGCAACTTTGGTTATCGGGAACAAACTACAAAAAATGAGACTTGCGGAGGTGGACTTTGTGTACATATAATTAACCAAAAAGCCCGAAGGCTTGGTGATTCTTTGCTGAGAGGGGATGATTTGTTTCACTGAGGTTCACCCATCAAATTTACTCTTCTTGACTATATCATTTTTACGATGTTCTCAAAATGTGACCTCTGCTGACCTCATGTGACCTTTGAATCCCAACAAAAAGTGAATAACAAAAAAGTCCCTCGAGAGGAATTCGTATCCGGATCGTCTGCGTGAGAAACAGAGCTCTGATTCATTACGCCACCAAAGAACTCGTAAAACGTATGGTATTTCTAATTATGTTAAAATCCCAACAACCTTTTCACGTGTTCATAATTAGGCAATTTAAATTAGTATTATTACTGAAAAAGTTATGCTTGTGAAAAAATATATGTTGTTCTCTGTAGCTTTATCTTTGAAATGCCATAGAAAAATTCAGCCCCAACGTTTCGTTGGTCACGAAATGCCAGACACAGTCTGGAGGTAATGCCCAGTGTCTAATTAACTGTTTTCGTAGTTGCAGTAGTAGATGATCTCTGATGACTTTCGACCTCCAACAAACCCACAGGGTTCGCTTTCTCTTCAAGTAATACATCTATATACCAATTATGAAAAGGATTCATCGTCCCTGTCTTGAAATATCGTATTTTTCAATGTTTTCGATTTTTGACCTCTGATGACCTTTGCCCTCCACGGAAAACAATAGTCCTTCTTTTTAATATGATTGTCACAAGGTCAGAACACTGATTAGAACCCATAAGCGTACGAGGGGGTCACCCCAGTTCGGGCAAAAAGAATTGATTACATTACATAAGTTAATAAAAAAATCGGGCAAATCCGGATCAAAATTCAAAATTCGGGCAAAAACAAACCTTGCCAGATTGAAAAATTAACCCCGTACGCCCATGTTAGAACCTCATCAAGTAAAACAACCTCGCCAACCACAAATACTCAAGAAGTCACTCTTCCACGTTCCCCGCTTTCAAAGTAACTCGTAAATTTGTTTATCCGCACGCTAGCTTTAACGTGGATTATATGAAACATAACAACAATTGTCCCACTTGACCAACATCTTAATTACATTACCTCATATCGTAGCATTCTTAAATACATTATTTCATACCATGGCATATCTTTCACTCTTATTTATTTGTACGCCGTGCCTATTTTATTGTACACTGTGCCTCGTATTAACCCCCTTGATGTAGTTTACTCTGCTTGTGAACTTGTTATATTGCCATTGTTCAAATATGAATATAGAAAAGGCCTCCCAACGGGTATAGATAGTGACCGACAAATTGCTACTCGTAACGACGCCGCATCTGGTACTCGGTCGGCCCTGGCCCTCTGTGACTCAGTTGGGTTCTCTTTAACCCTTGGCTTGACGTCGAGTTAATTCGCTCCTCTGTGAGCTCAGATGGGCCACCCACTACTGCTCGACCATCATTTTGCTTCTTCCCCCTTTTTCTCTGCCCTGCAATTTGGATAGATAGCAAAAGCCAATAACCACCTATAGGGCTCACTTCTTTTACCGCCAAATTTGCTAAAGAACCACTACTACGGTCCCCCCAAAACAACATATTATCCTCAATGGTCACAAGCAATCCATTTTTTATCCAGCGCCATCGTCCCCAAACGTACTTTTACTCGATTTGAACTTTCCCTCTATATCAATTAGTGCTATTCCTCCTAGTGTGTTACTGTGTACTGTCTAGGTCGTCTTACCTCACACAGCCGTGCTTCCTAAGGTTCATTTATTACGTAATCTACACAATATCAGCTTCTCCGAGGTATTATCCGATGCCTGTTCGTCGCCGTGTACTAGAGAGTACCCTAAACCTATGTAAACAAGCCACTATAGGCAAATCCATCCTATGGCTTACACATGGAGCAATTTGTCTCATAAAACTTTTTTTTTTTAACATTTTCCCAATGATAAAGTTATACATCAAGTATGAAGATCCTCCATCATTGCGATCTTGAGATATTAACAAGCAAGATTTAAGAATTTCGTATTTTCACCTCCAGTGACGTGACATAATCTTTGACTTTTACCATAATCGGTACGATTATCTTTTGACAATAACGCACACACGTGCTTAGTATGAAAAGCATCCATGCTACTTAGAAATATTGTGTTTACAAAGTTTCCGGTTTTTGACCTTTGGTGACTTCACATGACTTTTGATCATCACCAAAACTAATGCGGATCTTTCTCTTAATATAATAATTCTGTACACCAAATATAAAAATTATCTACCATTGCTATCTAAGGATATCGTGTTTACAAGCCAAGGGTCACAAACAGACATGCATACACATATACACACATACACACAATCACCCGCGTGATTGCATAGATTCCCTTCGCCTTCAGCAAGGAATAATATATGGTGCCGCCCAAGCAATGCAGTATTAAAAGACCATTTGTATTCACCCAATCTTGAGGTCTTTTCTGTTAGCAAGGGAGTTTTCTCATGTTGTACTTTCCACGGTCTACATCCATAGTAGATCTGTTGCCAAAATGGGGTCTCGTAAACTGTGTGCTCTTATACATGATATAGAAAGATCTGCCCCAAATGTTGTGACTATCATTAACGGAGATTTTAACCATGCCAACCTCCAAAGTACCAGTGTTTACTATTTCAGCATGTGACCTGTCCAACCAGCGAATCAGCGACTTTAGATTTGCTCAATTCAAACGTGAAGGATGCTTACACATTAACATTGTTACAACTACTGGACAAGTCCCTAGATATATGCTTCTATTAAAAAGGATCAAACCAAAGGTTATTGAAGTTTATGGACTGATGATGTTTTGGGTGAATTACAAAAATCCCTGGAAAGCACTGACTGGATTGTATTTATTGATGCTGATCCCGAGCTTAGTGATCTGGTGAATGTTGTTTCCTCCTACCTACAGTTCTGTAAAGAAAACTCAAAACTAACCAAAAGACGAAAGTGTTCCCGAACAACAAGCCCTGGATAACCAAAGAAGTTACATCAGTGATTAACAGAAAGAAACATTTATATGGAAAAGCTGATAGAGACAAACTAACGTAACACAAAAGGTTTTAAGAACGTGTCATCAAAGTGGAAAAAGCTAAATACAAAGATAAGCTAGAGAGGAAATTGTCAAAAAGTGATATCAAACAAGTTTGGGAAGTAATGTGGTCAACAAGTAGCTATTCTAATAACGGTTAGAAGCATAGGGATCAACCATTTACCGCTGCTGAATGCGCAAATGTAATAGATACGAATACAAAATTAAGAAAATAATTATGTTTGAATATTCAGCAATACGTCACGTTTCAAAGTTTCTCATTTTTCATTTGCATATTACGTAGTTGATGTTGTTGGTGAGTCACTTGCATGTTATTTAAGTTATGTAATAGTATGTTCTATGTTGTAGTCGTGATTTTCCCCGAGGAGTTTGAGAGATTTTGAGAAAACAAGAAATGGTTAGAGTGCCAGGCTAATGCTTTTTTTATTCCTTGCCGACGGCTCAAGGAATCTATTCGATGGTGATGTCTTGTGTGTGTTTGTGTGTATTTGTATGTATATGTGTATGTGACTCTTTGGTTGTAAACACAGTATCTCAAGAAGGTTATCTCCGAGGGATCTCATACTTGGCATGTAGATTGCCCATATTAAGTAGATGATCTCTTTTGTGTGGAAGTCAAAGGTCATTTTAGGTCACTAGAGGTCAAACAGTAAAAACCTTGTAAACACTATATCTCAAGAAGGGTAAGTGTGAGGGATCTCATATTTAGCATGTGGATTACCCACATTAATAAGATGATCCCTATTTGTTTGGTGTAGGTCAAAGGTCATTTGGGGTCACCAGGGGTCAAAAGGTCAAAACCTTGTAAACACTTTATCTCAAGAAGGATACGTGTGAGGGATTTTATACGTTGAACACGGATTGCCAATATTGAGTAGATGATCTCTATTGTTTTTGGTGGAGGTCAAGGTCATTTGGGGTCACTAGAGGTCAAATAGTCAAAACCTTAAACCCGATATCTCAAGAAGGATAAGTTTGAGGGTTCTCATACTTAGCATGTGGATTGCCAATATTGAGTAGACGATTCCTATCATTTATGGTGGAGTTCAAACGACTTGGGGTCACAAAGGGTAAAAAACCTTGTAAACATGATGCTTTAAGGAGGATAACTGTGAGGGATCTCCTACTTGGTCTGTGTGTTGTTTTATATATGTACATCACCATATAGGTAGGTGAAACTTATTGTTTTAAGTGGAGGTCAAAGGTCATTTTGGGTCACAAGATTTCAAAATGTTTTTACCTCATTAACATGATATCTCAAGTAGGATAATTGTGAGAGATCTCATGCTTGTCATGTGGGTGATTCATGTTTGCTACAATATATCATATGGCAATGAATCTCTAAGCCTTTTGGCTTTCTAGTTTTTACTTTTCATCAGTATTTAATACTATACAACCCCATTTGCTAATTAAGAAGCTTTATGAGAGTCAATGATGATGTATTACAATGGATTCTTGAGTATCTAGAGAACCGTTCTTAGTTTGCCAAGATCACATTATTAGTAACATTTCGGCAATGATTACATCGAATACAGGGGCCCTTAAAGGAACCGTTATTGTTTACTTCTTGTTCCCTCTTGACACTGACTATTGGGTATCCTGTAAACCATTATACCCTTTGCTTAAATTTACAGATGACACTGTTATGATACGCCAGGACAATTCTTCTTTGGATAAAATCAATTGAATTCATTTACTGAGTACTGTGACCGTAACTTTTGAGAATTTTTGAAAACTAAGGAGATGATAACTGATTTTAGTAAAAATAAATCTGCCTATAATCCTTCAATCCGTCAATGGTTCTAAAATTGAACATAAGACCTCTTGTGGTCACAGGTCAAAACGTCAGAAGTTCAAACAGGAACTTGGAAGTAAAAAATGTGTCGTGATCTCGGCCAAAACTAAAAGTACACAAAGGTCACAAGGTCATGATGATGTTGGTGGTGATGGTAGTGGTTCGGGTGGTGTTAGTAGGGTGATGGTGTTGACGATGGCGATTATTAGGATGAGGACGATTACGAGGACGAGGACGATTACGAGAACAAGAACGAGAACAAGGAGGATGATGAGGAGGAGGATGGTGAGGGGAAGGGGGAGGAGGAGAACGACGGCGACGGCGACGACAGTGACAACAACGAAGAGGAGGAGTGGACGGAGATGGGGATGAGGAGGAGGATGATGATGGTAATGGTGATT
>WURT03000010.1:400280-411045 GCA_009936505.3 Holothuria glaberrima | reverse complement strand
AAAAATTGGGGTTATATTGAAAAAGATTTAATAATTTTGTTTTCATTAAGAAAAGTTGAAAAAGTTTGGGTTTTTAAGAGAGAATCTGCCCTACTTAAGAGCAAACCAAGAAATTTGATGGGGCGACTGCACGGTTCGTCAGCCCGGGGAGTGCATTCTTCATCTTACCCATCATGTAAGGCTCCCAGACGAAACTGAATTTTTTTCTTACAACAAGTGTTTGCAACGATGGTGAGGTTGAAGGAAGAATCTTCCAAAAGATAGGGAAAAAGGTTAGAACTTCGCAACGTTGCATTTTTGTGTTCCTCTAGAGCCACGACTGTAGTATTTGTGGAACCTTTAACGTTGAATAGATCCAATATGTTTAAATGACGGGCGTTACATCTAGATAGAACTGGAGATGAAAGCGCGCGTAGCGCGCGAAAATTTTTTGAAGTTATAGAAAGAATTGTGACAGAACTTACTCCCTACGGATCTGATAAAGAGCCACTTGGAATACCTTCTGAGCATATCTATGTCTTCATCACTACTTGCCTACATGTAGTGTTTAAGTTACCTCACTTTTAGTTTCAGGTGACAAAAAGTGTGTGTGGGGGGGGGGGTAAATGTGTTAGTGTCCCCTCCTCTGAAAAAAGTGGAGGGAACATGTCCCCCCGTCCCCCCAAATCGACGCCCCTGGTGTCATGGAAGGACTGGCCACTTCATCATCATCATCATCATCATCATCATCATCATCATCATCATCATCGTGGATAGGTTGCAGTAACCCACTGGGCATAGATGCAACGGGAACTTGAGAGACTGAGGGCTAGCAACATGTCAGACGCTTAGACACTTGTATAGAATTCTCAGAGTCAGACTGTCAGGTCAATGACATGAATTACAGTAGGGTTTACCTTGGAAAATTCTTAGTTTAGAAAAGTGTTTTTTTTTTTTCAAACTTATTCATTGTAAAAAGTTATTTTATAGGTGTTCATAAACTTCAGTGCAATGAAACGCTTCTCAATGAAGTCGTCCATGCATGCAATGTTCCGTGGTAGAGAACACTAATCCCCGCAGTACAGTCACTATATGTATCAGACTACGTAGTCGGATTTTGTTTGGCCCTGCCTAATACATATGCATTTCTTATTGAGCGGGGAAATTAGAGCATGCGCAATCCATCAGGAGTGGCAGGTCGCAAAGACTGCAGGGACGGCTGGAATAGTAGCCGCCATGTTTTTCTTATAGTGTGTTGGAGAACGTGAGAAAAATTTCTTCATCACCATGGAAATTCGATGGAAAATACGTTTTATTTCCGGATGAGAGGACCAAGATCATCTTTAAGAAGGACTGTGTCAGAGATTTCGTTTCTCTGTTGGCCTCTTGAGGCTAATTTTTGGCATATTTCGTAGTTCGACACGAGGTCGTCATCATGAGCAAGCTGTCGTTTAGGGCGCGGGCTCCGGACCCATCGAAGCCTATGCCCGTGTATACGACGGATGAGCTACCTGATTTGCCAGATTTTACCTCAAGTAATCGAGCCGTACCGCAGATGCCGACTGGGATGGAAAAAGAAGAAGAGTCGGTGTGTTTGAAATGAAAATATTCTTGTCAAAGTCAATGATGACATGCAAATTAGTGAAGTGGCGGCCATTTTGGTTTTGAAGTCACGAATCTTTCCCCATACTCCACCACGAATCTTTTATAAATGTCGAATATTTTGTCCGTTTAGTTTATATTTATGTAAATTTGGTAGATATTGCGATTTTAGGGTTCATTATGGAACAAAAGGCCTCAAATGACAATTTTCATTCTAGTCACGTGACTAAGGTCATATTTCTGTTATTAGAAATGACCCAACCTAATGTTAAAGGAGTGTGCGTTAGGCAGCGTTCTTTTTGCACATCGCAATACACCGTAGTGTGCAGTGTATGCATACATACGAAGTACAGTACGTAAATCACATTGACTCGTTAGGCAGTACAGTGTGCTGTGTGTGCCCCATTGGCGGCTAACACAAATACTAATAGCAAGTTTCCATAGTACTTGATACATCACAATGTTGTCTAAGTAAATGTAGCCTAGGGCCCAGGGTGAAATCATCTGAAAAATTTAGGTATAATGTGTAATGACCCAGTCAAAACAATTTTCACTTTTGACTCAGACTAACGTGACATTGATACATGGGTTGGGCGACAGGGAGACATGTTCCCTCCAAATCCATATTGGAGAAATTGCCCATTGACTAATTTTTCACACAAAGTCAATAGCCTAGGCGAATTCATTTGAAAATGGTGTCATGTCGGCCCCCCTCCCCCCGCAATATTGAGAACAGATGCTGCCATTGCATTGATAAACAATTCATAGGCCTAATATTATTCCTAGCATGCAGATAATGCTAAGGCACACTGTTTAGGCCAAGGCCTAACTTGGCCCCTGAGTAGAAAGTTAATTACCATGCATGAACAAGATCTGGCCTTCATAGTAAGGTTGCATAATACTTAGTAGCTGGCCAAGCAAGGCTTACTTACCAGGGTGCATTCCATGTGAAGCGGACGCCGAGGTGTCAGCGTTTGTACACCAACATAGCCAAAGGTGTACGCCAACAAATACACAATACATAGGCCTATATTACTATACATATACGTATACATATAGGCTACATATAGATACATATACATAGGGCCTATACGCATACAAACATATATGTATACTAGTATGTACGTTTATGTATACCGTACGTATACGTATACCATACATCATACTACTACCAAAATTTACATGCATTCTTTCCTATTTGGCAGGAAAAATGTGTGTGGGACTCAGTGGAAATTAAGTGGAAGCACATTGCAGCACAAAATTGTATGGCTGCCGTATGCGTATTGAATAAGGCTAGTTTGCATTGCACTGTATGCCAGCATGCCAAGGTAACCGTTTTGCTGCCGCTACGCCGGGATAAAGTCGGCGCTTACGTTGAAGATCTTCGTAGTGCATTAAATGCAGGCTGGCTTTCAGTTACAAATATCTGACCCGGGCCCGTAGCCAGCTTCACATTTTTAGGGGGGCAAGTGTGGTGATTGGGGGGGCATATGATTCCACCACATTATTATGCAGTTTCAATTTTCATCGGGGGGGGGCTAGAAATATTTTTTGGGGGGCATTGTCCTGAAATGCACCCTGTGGCTACGGGCTCGATCTGACCACATGTTGGGAGTAAGTAGCCAGCCATCACTGCACATGGAACTCCAAATTTAACTTGTCCACCTACTGCACGTTCGTTCGAACACTGTACAGTGTAAGTGTAAGCAGGCTTTGTCTTTGGCTAGTGCAACCTTAGGCCTTGTCTTTGCCTAGTGCTGTACAGTTTGAA
This sequence comes from Holothuria glaberrima, assembly GCA_009936505.3. Classification (NCBI taxonomy): domain Eukaryota; kingdom Metazoa; phylum Echinodermata; class Holothuroidea; order Aspidochirotida; family Holothuriidae; genus Holothuria; species Holothuria glaberrima. Next base: position 407,693 of record WURT03000010.1, on the reverse strand, counting down.
ATAAGGCATGAACCAATACATGTACACTTGACTGTGCATGCAGTTTTCTTTTGTTAACAATTGGGGTGACTGTCGAATGTGCACTTAAAATATCTATCATACAAGGTTGTAAGTGTACAGTGTTAAGCTAAGTGCGCACTTGACGGGCCCCCACAGTCGACGGTCACCCTAGTATACATTATAACTTTAAGGCTGTCAGCCATAACTTAAAAACTGCAAGGACGCGCACACTGTTTGCACTGGTGTTGTATTTATACAGCAAGAAACCTATATTACCGATGCCTAGGGTACCTTCAGGAGTTGTCGGACTGTCGACGGTTATTTCGTTATATCTTCCAATACAGTTGCCTTACACTGATGTTAACGTGGTATCTACGGACACAGCTATACTAATGTTACCCTGATACGTACTGAATCTATGCACAGTATACAGACGTAGCACAGCACTTTGAAAATGTCAGTACGTGTTGGGTATTGTCAGACGTGGTCGGGTATTCTCAGACGCTCTACTATTTTAAATATTATTTGGACTAAAGATAAAAAAAAAAATAATCAAATTTTAGAAAACTGGAAACTAATTTTTTTTCAATATCTTAACACAAAATTCAATCCCAAAAAACTTCGTTAAGTTTTTTAAGTAATCATTTGGTCTTGTCATTCTTTTCCTCTACACATACATACATAGGCATGCGTATGCATACACATTAGTGTGGACATGTTTAGCCTATATAGGTAAATACTGTCCGAAAACACCCAACTCAGACAGCACTACTGGATAGCACTGTTTAACTTCATGAAAGTACATATAGCACAGTCTGGTGCATACTAACGTTTTCACGAACCATGTCACAATCAAAGTTGCTTTATGCCTCTTTACATGAATTTTTCTTAAAAACTTCACCCCCTAAAAAAAATTTTCAAAATTTTGCACACTTGGAAATGTGCCAAGGAATTGTCAAATGGAGAATTATTGCTGCAATTAGGTTCCATTTTCTCAACAACTAGAAGGCTTCTTGTGCTAGGAAAGAAACTGTGTGTAGGCCGTACACATACCTTTGATATGTCTGCCTGGTTAGGAAAACATCACACTAAGTGTTATTCAGTGACTAGATTATAGCCGACTGTCCGAAAACACCCATCGTCAGAGAATACCTGATGTGTACCTATATGTCAATTCTCAATATTGGCAGATAACAATCTGAATTCGATACCAATACTTGAAAAATGAGGGTGTGATGAGAATGAGATAAATTTGTGTGCGTATGCAACTTTTTTCTTATTGGAACCCTATGCTGTACCTAGGTGTTCATGGGTATGGTAAAAAAAATAAAATTTTAAACTATGTCCAACCATGCAGATTTCTGTGAAATTGAGTCTTTGTAATGTAAAAGTTAAAATCACAAGACAATTTTTTGCACACCGTGCAAACTCTCCAGTCTGGCACTAGGTCTGTTCTATATGTATCCCGCCTTGTCAATTTTGGGGGTACCAGGGAGCTCTTGCTTGAATGGAGTCGCATCTGAAGGTTTAAGTGATGCTTATACTTAACACTCTTTTCATCCAGAGTAGTATACCAAATAGTACCTGGTGATTGGACTTATGCTTTTAAGATGGTTTTAATTTGATTGCAATCACCTAGAAACATTTAGGTCTGGACAGTAATTGTTAATCAAAGTGGCATAGCACAGAACTTTCATGTCAAGCAATGCCACCATTACTTTATTGGCCTATTTTGTTAAATTCCAGGTGACTGTTTACTGGAAATGAGCATCCCAGGGCTTCACTACCGGGCTGTGGGGGGTGCTACAACCTCCAGAAATTGTCAGTGTCTTTTGTCACAAAATTTTACTGTCTGTTGGGGATAAAAAATTGCCACTTTCTTTTGGGATTCACCGACCTTGTCAGAAAAATCTTTTATTTGGGGCTAGAGAAATGTCAGTAATTTTATAATTTATGTTTTACCAAAGGAATTGGTGTCGACTGAAAATATTGCTTTGGGTACTATACATTAGACAGAGGGGACCTACCCCCTCCCAGATGTAACTGCATTAGCAAATTATTATTTGTCAGGAAATGATTTCATTGCCAGAAGAGTAACTACAAATTAAGGTTTCTTTGTTAGTAAGTGATCTCTACTACACTATTTGGGAAGCCATTTTCTTTTGAAGAAATCCAGGCTGTCGGTAAAATAGTTCTAAGTTACATATCGCATAGTTGTCTGCCAAGATTAGACACAATGTCAGACACTGTGAAATAAAAGGCTTTTGGAATAAGATGCAGCTCAGCCTGAATACTTATCGGCGTCACTGGGAATGATTTGTTTGTATTAATGGTTGGGTGCATTGCATCGCAGTCCAGTTGTGAACCATACCTGCAACACACTGCCCAGGTGGATATGTTCAGAAAGTCTACTTTCTGTAAGTCACATAGTTTTTCGAAGTAACACATGTTCACATGCACCAATGCATGTAACTTTTTGACTACATGCAACCCTCACTTGTTTACCTGCACATGTGCATGTTGATCTAATGTTACTCATTACTTCATAGATAGATGTTATAAAGACAAAAAAAGTGTGTAAAATGACGTTTCATTAGAAAATGCTACCAAAAAGTCGATCATAATCTCAAAAACTCGATGTGCATGTACATGGCTTCGCACTTCGCAGGCTGTTAACATCCGTCCGCAGATCTTGCGATCTTCCTGATCGTAACATTAGCTTGGCTATTACACTTAAAGGTGTGCACATGTAATGTATCAGTATATGAGCTGTTTGCACAGTACGTACAGAATGTGATAATTACGTACAGTATGTGCCAAGTCCCATGTACGTGTGTAGTTTATATGCTACATGTACATAAGGCCAGCGCCTACTGTAGCACTGACCTTGCATGCATGGGGGGGTTAATGTGTGCTTGGTTCTGTACGTTTTGGTAAATTTCGCTTGTGAAAGATACAATGATAAAAACCTGCCTCCACCATCGTGAAAAAGAAATCATTTAGCCAGAGAAAACCAAATAGGCCTATACTTATTTCGGTCTTGGGCAAATGCTCTGGTTGAGGATGATAGTGACCAAGACATTTTATCTAACGTTTAATACTCCTACCAGTAACAGTATACTAGGGTGCCCGTCGACTGTGAGGACCCGTTGAGTGCGCACCTAGCATAACATTGTACACTAAAAATCATGTATGATAGATTTCTTAAGTGCATATTCGACTGTCTCCCCATTACATATACTTCCGTTGGGCCTAACACTAGGCATCATGATGATGCAAATCTTGGAGAAACTGATGATACTGTAGGCCTTCTGTATGCCGTTGTTAGAATTAACGCCCCGTGTTGGTGAAAATACAACAAATGACTGAACCAACATATTCACCCACAGTGATTTTTGATCATCTCATTGTCATTTCTAGTTCAGGTAGACCTAGCCTAGTCCTTCAGACAGGAAGAAACACAGATATTTTTGTTTTTGATTTTGGTTAGTGTTGAGCCGATAACAGTGATATTGGAACTTGCCGATAACCGATAAGTCAAACTTAATATCGGCCCGATACCGATAGCAAAGTAAAACATTACATGAAAATCAAGCTACGTTTGCTACGGTAGGCCTAGGCCATGTGTGTTTACATTGCCAAAGAATGTACTAAAAAGTCAATGTCAAGTTGCTGAGTTTCTGCTTCACATTTGTGAAAAAATCCCTCCAAAAATCACAATTGCAACTCACAGACAAATCCCTAATAAAACTTGCAAAGGCCGTACCAACATTGCGTATAATTCCGTAATTCCCGGTGCAGTGCTAAATACGACATAACACTGTACTGTAAATATAGCCATATATGCTAACATACGTGATCCTTATTGTAAAATACAAAGTATGCTATATATACAACAGTACATACAAAATGACATTGGCCTTGTGCATGCTGTGTACGTTATGTGCGCTGGCCCTTTTCAGTGTACAGTATGTTGTACGTATTAAGTGGTACAAGTCTTGGCATGTCTTTGCAGTAAATCCTTGCATAAATAATTACCACAAGGATCGCACATTGTCCTTTACTCAGAAACTATGGCATAGTTAGTTGCTCACAAAGCCACGTGTGTACTGAGAGCCCACACTGTTAGTACTGTATCTAGTACAGGCATGGATTTTTTTTGCGCGAGGCACGTGAGCGGACCACGGAAAAGTGTTAATGCACGTCGAAAGATTTAAGTCATTTGGAGCAAAAGCCTACTTATGATTTCTTCAGGGAATCTTTCAGAATTAAACTTAAGTTTTTAGTGGGAGATTTTGCAAATACTCTACAGGCTTTTAAAAGAACTGTGTGTAGTACAGTGCACAAACAATAAATCTGCGGGAACTCTACACTGCATGATTGGCCTAATGTTGGAAATGATATATGTATGATGAGTAGTGTAGACTACGCAAGTTCCAGAAATGACTTGCACATGTAAAAGCTCACACAAGGCCTACTTTTGAAAACATGAGTGATCACGGCTTCTCCTCTGGCATCGTTTGGTAATGTTTAGGCTAAGGCCTAATGGGGGAATGGATCGTTACAGATTACAATTTTGTTCGTACCCAGACTTTCTTAAAAATTGGCAGTAATGCGAGGGGAGTTTAGAATATCGGTTGCCGTTATCGGCGGCAACTGCTGATTTAGCCAATACCGATATCCAACCGATAACGCCATTATCGGCCAATACCGATAACACCAACCGATAATCGGCTCAACACTAATTTTGGTATTAGGTGCATGTAAGAATTTAGTTGTGCAGGTCAAATTTTTAAGTTACATACACAAGTGCATGTAAAAATTTTTTTCTAATTCGAACACTGGTCACACATGTGGTGTCGAGCACATTAAGCCGTCTCCCAATTTTGCAAAGGTTTCTTAAGTGGTCAGTTCATTAAAAGATGAGTTGCCTTTGAGTTGATGACAGCCGCACACTGCATAGCCATACTAAACTGCAACGACACTACCCCTAACGCAACCTTACTGTGAATATCAAACGATTTGATATTTCCGATGTGGTCGAAGAAGACTATGGGATTGCTATGGGCCAGATAGTCTGGATGACCTACAGTATCTGGACTGAGTCCGATCAACAGGTTTTCACTGTCAAGTTAGTTGGTTGTTTCAATATGCGCAGATTTTCCATTTTTTTCAAAACCCTTAAGTTCTGGCACATTTCGCATTTGCTAGATATAAACTTACAATGGTTGCAGACTCCTGTACTGTAGGTACAGTGCCTAAAATCATACCAGTTTAACTGCTATTTTTTTACCATGTAACATGGACCAAAAAAGTGAAAGCTTGCCAGGGTGTCAAATTCATCTGTGAAGCTCTGCACCCTTAGATCTTAGCCTATGTATTCATTGAGGAAATTCTGGCTAGAATTTAGGAGAAATTCAGCAGGATTTTGATCTGGCCAGAACTGGACAGTTTTGCACCATTTGGCCAGGTAGTCTGGCTGGACCAGGTATTTGGTGTATCCTTTCTAAGAACCTCATACAGTGTTGCTCGTTTGAAGTGGTTTCAGAATATGGAGTGAAAGTGTAAGAATTTGGCTCATTCACTTCATTGTTTGGACATAGTGTTCATGTGTAGCAAAGAATGAAATCACTCCGTACATTTTCATAAACCGCATTTCTGCCTTAAGTACTCACTGTTACCCAGGTATGGTGGGGCCATGGCCCATGGTTACAACTGAAATGTGGCAACTACTTTCGAGTGCAAGTAAATAACATGCAGACTTAACCAGTTAGTTTGTTTCTCATGACAGTTTGTCACCTTCATTGGCTGAAAACTCATGTAATAACCCTGTTTGAGTGTTGTCCTTGTGTGCATAACTTTGTGGATGTAAAGAAACAATGCGCATTTTTTCCTAAATGTTGCTTTCCCCAAATCCATTCCTGACAGTTGTGTTTGATGGTTAGTCAAGACAGCAGACTCCATTTTTTCCCTTTCTGGAGGCTTGAGTCTTTCGTGATCTTCATGATCTTTTGTGAAACAAACCAAAAAGAGGAACATGGTCATGACCCGTTAGACAAAAATTGTCAATTAGGATCCTTTAACAGCACTTATAGTTTGTAAGCTGAAGCAGGCATTTGTCAACATTTAAGATTAGTACTCTTTTAAACTGTGTTAATCTTTAATTGAACGATGTTTTCTTTTTTGTCATCAGGAACACCATCTGCAAAGGGCAATATCAGCCCAACAGGTTTATGGTTCAGCAAATCATTTGGTCATACCTACTCCAGAAGCCACTGAATGTGTTGCTTACTATGACGACTTGTATGAGGCAAACGTTCGTCAGGGCAAACAGTACATACATATGCAACGTAAGTTCACATATTTTTGTGTTAACTATAACATAACAAGCCCATTGGACATATTTAGTAGACCCCGGAAATGTAACGTTCCATTGTTATAGTAGTACCAATTTCAGGGCAGTGAAGGCACTGTAAAATAAATAATTGGAGGAAAAATTTTGGTGCTTAGTTTGCATAATTTGTTACTGTGTGGCTTCTACTCATATCATATTGCAGTGATGGATTATTAGGAGTATAATCAGGTGACAGACCATTGTGCATAACTGGAAAGAGATGTTGAGTTAGCAAAAAATACCAAATGTTAGAAAAGTGGCCCTCTCATTTGGCAGCACGTGCTGATAGTAAACATGAAAGAGGGCTGGTCATACGACCCGGCCAATCGCCTGTGTAGGCCTAAACGCCCGCCTTGGATGCAAAAATTCTTCCCAAGGTGTGCATCAAAATGCCCTCCCAGTGTGTTGGGCAACAAATAGCCCACCTTGAGAAAATATGATCACCCGTATGAAAAAACAATGCTAAAAAACATCAGAATAGACTACCTGAAGATAAGTACATTTATAAAAGACCCCAAAAAGAATTTTTTCGCCATAATGTTCGGCAACTTACGTAGCGAACACGGCCTGCCGTACAATCTGACAATATAAGATTGACCTAGTGTTATGTACACTGCTACAATACAAGAACATATAATCACATACAGTTACTACGTTAGGCAATAAAATACACTCTACGCCACAGAGGTATGTAGTATAGATAGCTGGTTTACGCAAAAAGGCCAAATTATAAAAATTTATACTGGAATTTGGCTTTTCTAGGGCCAAACAGAAACCAGTGTTTTAGCAGGCAACTGGCACAAGGCATTTTAAATAACACACAAAAACATAAATTCCATGAGTTTCTTCACATATTATACTTAACTAACAAGAAAGTCAAAAAGTTTTGAGATTAGATTTAACTTGTCACTGCCATTTTCCCCACTGAGGCCTCGGCCCAAATATGTACCCTTGAAGAAGGAATATTGGTACATGGATGTCAGTTAATGGTTCCTTGGACCCTTATTGGCATCATTCAT
>WURT03000010.1:359765-373783 GCA_009936505.3 Holothuria glaberrima | reverse complement strand
CTTCTCTTGATGTTTGTCTTCTTCTCTTGGCGTTTGTCTTCTTCTCTTGATGTTTGTCTTTTTCTCTTGGCGTTTGTTTCTTCTCTTGATGTTCGTTTTTTTTGCCCCGATGGCCGCCCATAAAAATGCCGTTCCGACACACGTGAACACTATAGCGTCCGCCAAGTTTAACCATTGAATGCCACTGAAGTATGCTACTAATGACAACCAGCTGTTCCGCACGAAGCACACTAGTCAGGGTAACGTGTGCCGCGAGGTAACGTGTTTTCATTGTCTTTTCACTTATACCTCGAGGTATAAGTGAAAAGACGTAATTTAAGCACGTTACCTCGCCGCAGGCGGTAACCTAACTAGAGGCACGTGCACCGCTGTAAACCTCCGTAGTCTAGAAGCTGCGTTAATTAATATAAAAAGCTGTGCATTTTACAGTGTTTCTCTGAAAACATCAAATGTTGTAGAGAATGATGACGCAATGTAAGTGAACCGTAAACCGTCGCCAGATTCAAATCCTTAGTACTAACACTGCGAAGTACAAAGACATTTTACTGATACTCGCCCCGTGACATAACATAATCATTAGTGAAAGGTATCTAAAGAGGCGGTTGAAAAGCTCAAAGCTGTGTAGTAAGTAGACAGTACAGCGACTTGGCATATGTTACCAATTACCTACCACAACAGTTGATAGGTTCGGGCCAGTTGCGTGGTTATCGTATCATGCGTGCCAAGTGCTTTCAGTTCAAGCTCCTCGATAAAAGGGAAGATGTTTGACTAATTCTTAGGGGATTGGATCCCGAAAGGGTGGATTCCAGAAAAGAATGGGTTCTTAGAACTTGGGCATATTATTCTAAGGGACCAAATTATGTATGGTACATTGACGTCTATGATAAACTTAAGTCTTTCGGTTGCATATAAATGGTTGCTTCGATGCATACTCCAGGAAACTTATTTGACTCAACGTTTAACCCACAAACAAAAATCCACGGATAGTTGGAAGGTATTTTCTTGTGGCATTTCGGAGGATGCCCATGCGTCGTCAGAGCTAACCTCGGTACCGAAAACACATGTATACGTGAGTTTCAAGAATTCCTCTGAACCGACGGTCCAACAGAAAGGCCGTTAATTGGAGGAACAAGCATCGCCAATCAAAGGACAGAAGCCTTCTGGGGGATTCATGAGAAAGAATCGGGTGTGTGCAGTTTTGGATGGACCTGTTTCGGGAAATGCTTACCAGAGGAGATTTTACAGGGGATTTACTCGACAAAAGCCTTGTTCAATTCTGCTTTATGGACTTTATTCAGGTAAATCACTGCCCTTTATGCTAGTGTTAGACATACTTCAAGCCTAAGTGAAGCCAGGGCCCCACCAGCTTTTCAAGTATGACCAAATTAATGTTCGCTATAATTTGGGCTTTTAAAATTAGAGCAAGTTGCTGTAATGGACCCATGGCTTGGACCAAGTTTCAAATGTGAATATTTGCTTCTCGCTTCATATTTGGATTCTGAAAATTGACCGTTTAATAGTTTCAGACAAATTCTGTCTTATACACAATATCACGTGTACTAAACAGTCGGGAGTGATTAGGCACTCTTTTGCTAAGAGATCCAGACCCTAGTTTTAGAACCATAAACTGTGTATCTGTTACCTAATCCAATTAAATTTGGACATCTCAACCTTTCTTTCAGTAACTAAAGACTTCCTGTGTATACCCTACACAAAAGATTTATCTGTGCAATGAGAGGACATGTCAATAGCTTATCTGTTGTGTTATCAACTGGACAGTTTCTCACTGGTCAGTGATAGTGGGGTCTTACAACAAAGTAATGAGTAGATAAGTAGGTTTTTATTACACCCGATGTCCCCTTTGTAAGGTCTGGTCAGAGTGTTCTGATTTCTAAGCAGGCCAAGTTCTAATGTTGTTTTATTTGTTAGAACGTTATCATACATGCATACTACTATAACTTGTGGAGCTCACCTTCATCATGGAAGGCACTACATGAGAAATGAGCTTTAAAGACTTTCTCTGGATATAGAACTATAAACTAGTTACCGCTAACGCTTGTTGTTGTACTGTAAAAGCATGTATAGATATAACAAGCACCACTTGCCAGAGTTAAGCTAGGCCTAGAAATTCTGATCAGGCTAGAACTAACCGCATTAGACCTATGTGCGCTGTACGTGTGCCATCATACGTTTGCTCAGTGTGCACTGCTCTGTTCTGTGAAAACACCACTTCTGGTTTCGTGCAGTACATCAGTTAGTTCTGTGGGGTAGATTACAACTTGCACGTATGTATACATGCAACTCAGTGCTTGCATGTATGTACTGTACTTAAGTAGCTGTAGGTACAAGGCTCATGTATAGACATATTTTGCATAGACAATATAATGATCAAAACCATTGTGTCTAGTTAAAAACAGGTAAGGAGGGTGGAGCCTTTGAAAAGACAAACATGGTAATGACCTGCATTTTAGCTTAAATTATGCAAACCATCAGCTCTATAGCATTTCAAGTGGTGGCCCATGGGCCATTTGTGGTCCACAGCGAGTGCATAAACAAAACTGGTCCCCAGAAAATGGCCCTCTTCCTTAGAAACTTCTCCTTTATCTCCTTGGATGGTGGTCTAAAATATTTAGCAGCGTGACCTAGTCCATCAAAATAGGAGGACAGCTTCATCTGCCTAAAAAAAGTGATACGTGACAATAAACAGCCAGGTATGTTGTTAGCTTGTGATATATATATATATATGTATATATACACATATTAGTGCTACACAGTAATCGACCTTTTATATATATATATATATATAACCCTTTTGGGTTGCAAAGGGGCATCTTTTTTCCTTTATGGAACAGCTAAAATAATTGATGACACACTTATGACCCCAAAGCCTCCATACTACATGGGCAAAAATAAAATATTTCTCGTAATACCCCGTTTCTATGTTTTGATATTCCCTGTATGCTTGTTCTGCATTTCATTCTCCTGACTGCGTGCTTGTTCTGTACCTTTATCATTCCCCTTCCACATATAAAATTTACATAGGCTGCCCCTCTCCCCAATGGGGACTCCTGCAGGCAACAACAAAGATATTGTGTACAGCTTCATTCGCAATAGACCGTGCTTTTGTGTGAAACAATTTTAGGCATACCTAGTCATCTAGAGGTTGTGAGCTCACTCTCCCCGCCTACCTCCCGGAAACTCCATCGAAAGAGAGGCTTGACAATGCAGTTGGACTCGGACTCGGCTCAGACTCGGATCTTGCTGGACTCTGTCTCAGCCCGGACTCGACGAATTCTGGACTAGGACTTGACTTGGCCTCGGACCCTTCTGTATACGGACTCTGCTCGAACTCGAGTTGTATGGACTGGACTCCAACCCTGCTTCGTCACACTTAGGTGGCATTTTGAGAAGAGAGTGTGGGGTGGGGGAATAATCAGAAGCCAAACCGCTTTGTAATCCGTGTCTCTAGACATATTTTAAGTACTCTGTCATTTAAATTGACACTGGTTGATAAACCAGGTTCTGAAGTAAAATCCTGTAGACTACCCCTAACGGCAGGCAAAAACCTGGACCTACTTCCAAAAGGGGCTAGAACCAGACTGCGATTTTAACGCGCATGGAAACGGACACTGACTGAACAAAACACCTACCCACCGACCGTACTAAGATAACAATGTTTACATGTTTCATGGTTTTAGCGCTCAAAAGTATTGTATTGTTACCAAATGACAACAAAATCAGCACAATATTTACATTTTTTTAAACAAAACTCACAAAATATTTAACAGGCTTTTTTCTAACAGTTTCCTCGGATGGATGTCGAAAGGTGAAAACTAACATTACCCAGAAAGGGTTCGGTTCTGCTTTCCGAAAGAACTACGTCGTATGATCGAACGGACTCTATTTGCTCAGCCTCTCTGATCTTGGGAGCTTGCCAAACACAGGGATAGGACTACCTAAGGAATATATCGTACAGCCTGCTACGTAGGTAATCCTCCATTCAGCCATCAAACCCTTACACACAAAGGCCACGTTCCAGACCGGCTGCATCGAACAGGTACCTTGCATTATAGTGAGAGCAAGAACAAGGCTTTAACAGCGGCGAGACTTAGCAAAAACCTATCAGACCTTCTTTAGTAAGAGCAAAAACTGAATTGTCGTGAAATGCGACCCATCAATGTTTAAACAAAAGTAAACTTTGCTATAAGTTTTTTCATTAAAAAGTTCAAATAGTGCTTTTTCAAAGTCTCTCCGGTTAGATGCCAAAGGGCGAAAACCAAACCGTAACCTCAGAAGAGGTTCTGCTTCCTTACAGATATATATATATATATATATATATGTGTGTATTCAAAAGCCCCGTCGGTTTGACAGTGCCAAAGAACTAAAACCAAAACGTTATTCTTGAAGAAGTTCCCGACGGAGCTACGTGCCCAGAAGGGACACCAAGACTTAACGAACCAACCTGTTGACCTTCAGACATCTTTATCATGGGTGTGTCACGCGGGGCTCTATTCTAAACTAACCGAAAAACATACACTTCACATGATCTTAGCCGCCACTTGACTTATTTCGCAAACTTCAGACCCCTATATCACGAGTTTTATCACGCGTTACTCTATTCTAGGCTAGCTAAAAAAAAACCAGATACAAACATGAATTAAGCCAAAAGGCCCGGTAGGAGTAATTTTTTCAAAAAAACCCTGAACTCTCTGAGGAAGAGCCATAGAGCGAACCAAATGTTACTCCCGAAGGATTTCTGCTTCCCACAGGAGATACGTCCCTGAAAGGGACACAAGGCTCAACATGACCAACCTCTTGACCTTCAGACCTCTACATACTGTCCTGAGTGGCTCGATTCTAGACTGCCTGAAAGAACATGTACATGATATTAGCCAAGAGCAGAGAAGAGAAAAGGCCAGAAGAAGTACCTTTTCCAAAGCCTCCTTGACAGTGGCTGATACCAAACGTTACTTCCTGAGGAGTTCTGCTCCTTAAAGGGGCTACCTCACCGAGGAGACAACAAAACTTAATAAGACCGAGAAGTAAGTGTTTAGCCCATGGTAGTATTTATAATCCCAGAAAAGGCTTTGTGAGCCCTTGGAAATATAAACATCCACTTATAAAATCTTTCAGACTTCCATTCTTGACTGGGATGAAAACAAATTCGAGTGAAAATTTGTCAGCTTCACTATACAATTTGTTGATGAGTACGAACTATTCTCAAAAGGTTGTTGGACTGGAAATTGGAACAAGGATGTCTACTTTTAAAGCTTGTCCTTTTATTGATAGGGCAAGGGTTCGTTAGTCCTTTTAAAGGCATTTATTCTTGAGAGCTAATTTTCCTATCAAGGGTAAACCATACAAATGTCTGTTAGCTGGGGTTAATTTATGGTCGACGCTTCTTTACAAAGAAATTAGTTTTTCCAAAAGCAAATCATGCCATTTTTTCTTATCTGTGCAAACCTTTTATGCCCCTGGAATATTTGTGTTAGACTGGCTAATTGTTCAGTTCAGTTTATTACGTTTTTAAAAACATTAGTACATATAATAAAACAAGATGCAATGGTAAAGTGTAACTGTAAAAACAGGACATTAGCAAAATAACAAAAATATTAAATGTCGCAAGTAACAATCTGAACAGAAAAAAAAGGATAACAGACACACTAACACATAAGCAAGGATGAAACAATTACGAAAAAAGAGGTGGGGTTAAGGCCATTTAGAATGACATGGAGTTCAGACGGAGTAAGTGTTTATCAAATGAGATTTTTCTTTACTTTTGAAAGTTGCATACGATCTTGACAGCCTGTTATCATTTCGAAGGTTATTCCAAACTTTGTAGCAGTAATTGTTCAGTGGTAGCTTACCATATTCACAAATGTGTCTGGTAACTGCAAAATGTGTATTATACAGTTTCTTGCTGGTGAAGGTAAGTGTGGGGACCTTCTGGGGTTAACTATATAACAATATACCTGAAGCAGTTTGTTGTTTACATAATTATTAACAGAGGTACACCCTGAGAATGTGAATATGACTGACATGAAGAAACTTGAGGTTAATATGTAACTTGTCTGTAAGGTATTCCCATTGAGAAACGTAACGGTTTTTAGAGTCAGGTTCAGTTATACTTAAACAACTTTCAAAGTAGAGGCACGAGCGACTCCAAAGATTTCATTGAAAAGGCTAGTTTGAAGTAGACGAGAAAAAAACACAGGGAGTAAAATTCTGAGACGATAGAAAATATCGTTTTACTAAACGAGGCTCTTACACACACCATCGATCTAATTTTAAAATGAAAGCCTATCGTCAATTAATAATCCTTAAAAGAAAAATGATTGGGATAAGAAAAAAAAACACACTCAGTGGAATAAAAAATCGAAAAGATTGTTTTGCCTAGGTGAAGAGTACATTTATTGGAATAAGGTTTATAATTGGAAGTTTTTAATTTACTTAAAACGACTTGTGTCTTAAAAGCAAAGCTTGGTGCAATCTTCATCGTTAACAAAGACATTAGTGTCATTAGCAAACAGTCTGAAATACTTACTGGGTACTTCATTATGAATATATATAAAGAAAAATAATGGTCCAACAACAAAACCCTGGGGGACACTGGTATAAATATCTGCGTAATTAGACAACACACCATTAGAATACACGAGTTGTTTTTATAAAAAATGTTGCTAGTATTAAATACTTTATAAAAAGCCCCCTCGACTCTCTGGCGAAGACCAAGGGGCTATAGTGTTGGGCCAATCCCTCCTGCGAAGGCTTGGGGAGAGCTCGGTGGAGATAACCAAATAAAGATGAAAATTTCTGATTAATCCTCTATGTATTCTGGTGAGTATTCCTTGAATTAAACGTATAGAAGTGATTGTAGGAGATTTATCATTAGGATCATCCTGATCCGCCTTAAAAATGTGATTTGGGAGCTAAGTGCTCCAAACTCTACACAAGTGACTATATGCTTCTTCTTAGAGGTCTGCAGCACGAGTGGCACGGGATAGGAGCTTCCGACTTAAGGCAGGAAGTCTGCTACAACGGGATTGGCTTGGTGATTGGCTGAAAATGCCATGCCACAAATAAATGACCAATCACAGAGGGGAAATTATTATACTACATTTATACAGCGCCTTAAGTTAAACATTATTCAAAGGCGCTTTACAATACTTCAAAAATCGTAATACTTAACAAATTACAGTCAAGAAAACGTGTGAAAACTATGTACACAAGTGCAATGATTAAGGCCTACGAAAAGTCATTAAAAGCAATTGTAAACAAATACGTTTTTAGATTTATCTTAAACACGCTAAGGAATGAACCAGAGTAACTAGACAGACAAGGTGTCGTGTGGAATGTATCACTTTTATGCAAACAGGTATTGCACCATAAGACTGCAATCCTAGCAATAAGCAACAAGCTGGGGTCCCTCTTGATCTATGTTGAAATACCTTACATATGACATGATATCTTATCTGGTCTTTTAAAATTTTGAAAATGTAGTTTGAAAATTTTACGATTCCAAATATGCAAACGAGTACTGTATAAAAAACAAAGCGTTACGACATACATTGAATTCTATTACAAATGACAGGATCGTGTGAGGCAACACATGGAGGGAAGTGGGGTGGGTCATATCTCTGAATGGAGAAAACACCAATATGTGATTCCAAAGTAGATCATTTAAAAAAATCCATGCATTCATCTCTTTAAATACTTGACTGACTGTCATTGCAAAATATGAAAAACACTTTATCTTTTTGAATAGCTCTTACAAAGTGAAATGACTTACCTACCTTTCAATCATTAAGTGTAAATGACAAACTACCATGAAATAAATCATATCAGATATCCAGTGACCATTCTGATGATTCAAACATTTGGCATAAGATTGAGGCATTGACATGACAAATGATTTCATAGAATCTTTGGGGTTATTTCATCCAAGCGTGCCAGATCTGCAATATTTTAAGGAAAGGGATTATTTAAAGATTTTATCGTCACTGATAGATGATAAATATGAAGTCTCTGGGTTACAGCTACGCGAAAACTGCCTAGGGTAATTATCACAAGGAATAAAATCAGCAATGATATTTCAAGTTGCAGAGAAAAAATGACTGAAAGCAGTGGCAATGCCAATATAATCACTAACGGTTGTGTTGCTTCAGGAAATACCATCATCCCCTTACAAGCTAATTTCAGGCTTCGGAGACATGGAGTCATCGAAAGCTTGGTTTTCATGACCATGATCCAAAACTTTGCTTTTATCCCTCTCTGCCAACTGAAACGTTACTTTAGTAAAAACTACCATTGCCACTGGTACGAACAATAGACCGTGTAACATTCCAATGATCATCACAAGGATTATAATTTTTGCAAAAGTTTGAAAAATGTAACCAGGAACTACTAACAAGATGGCTACACCCAGTATCGTAGAAACTGCACTCTGGAGGATTGGGTATCCCAGAATAGCAAGAGCGGATGAGACGCGTACGTAAGGATGCTGGGTGGAATCAGAAGAGGCAAATGCATAAGCAACGTGGACCGTAAAGTCAACGCTAAAACCGATACACAAAACAAGGTTTATCAGAGAAATCGATTCTAAAGACACCCCTAAAAATGTCATGAATCCTATTACACCCGTTAATATGGATATCACGGAAACGCAGACTAAGATGGCCACAAGGGGGCTTGGAATGAGGACAAGAGACACCGCCAGCATACTTGCAACAGCTATGCCTAGTGTTTGTATTGTTTGGGGAATAATGATGATATATTGCTCGTAAAATGGGAAACCCGGAGAGAAGACAACAATGTCAACTCCAACTTCATCTGAAGTAGAATTAGTGAGATTGCGCAAAGCCAGCATCATCTCGCCCTGCTTCTTTGCAGTCTCCACGTTTTGTGTTACTATAATGCACCGAGAAGAACCGATCCCATTCTCTTCAAAATTAATGTCAAGATAGTAACGACTAGAACGTGGATCGGTTAGAAATTGATCTCGCAAAATTTTCATGAAGCTATCCTGATCTGGAGTAACAATTTGATTGCCATCCAGAAATTCATAGAAATCAACGAACCAACACTGAGTGTAATTCTGAGACTTAACAAACTGGCTTGATTGAAAAGAATCAATAGATTTCAGGAGTTTTTTTTTAAGACTGAGCTCCCAGTAAGGAAGCTGTTCAGTGATTGCAAGAGACACACTCGGACCTGGGTCATTGAATTCGTCTGCTTCTAACCTAAGGAAAGTGTGGATCGAGGACCCTTGTTCGGCTAGATTTTTAAGCTGTAGTCCTTCTTCGATATTAGTACAACCATAGATGGAACACACGAGGTAAACAATGTAGAGAATGATAACAACTATTATTGTGCTAAAATAGGTAAAAATGCGCGAATAGTATTGCTGAAAGAATATTATGGCTGCATGACGAGTTGGTTCATCACTAACCCTTTTAGATGTACCACCAGCACAGCAAATATTATACACCTTAGAATTTTGAGGATCACTTTGTGGTCGCACTCGTATGCACGTCCAGCTATGACGATTGGCAGATTCCAACCGACCAAAGAAAACAATGAAGGAACCAAAAAGTGTAATTTGATATAAAAAATCGAATAAAACTGCAACACCTGCATAGAGACAGAATATTTTCACGGCAGGGAGAGGGCTAATGGAACCTATGAGGAAAGCAAGGAAGTCTGTGAGGGACGTGATTGTAATGGACACTCCTGCGTCTGCTAAGGTGTCTTCCATCCTCTCTTCCAATGAGTTCTTCGCGTAAGTCTTTCTCCATGATGAAATGAGAATAAACATGTCATCAAGCCCGATGCCTGTAAAAGATGAAAGTACAAAACTCAGTGGCTAACCTGTGGCAAGTAAGGGCACAAGTTCCCTGGAGGGGAGTTTTAAACATGGCTTCTTATGTGTAATCAATCTCTACAAAATAACTAGGACGCACACACTGTTCACAATCACATCACAGAAAAAGAGTTTTACAAGACCAACTATTGCCATGGCCGGGAAGAAAACTATCAGGTGGAATTCTTCAGGGGAGATCTTCAGATAAAAGCCGTCCAAAGGGAATTGAATTTTACGGACGAATTGTACGGTTGCGTCAACAAAACTACCTTATGAAAAGTGTATTTTGGTTTTAAGTAAACTCTCATCCTAATGAAAGAATTGCACCAATAAACAAAACGGTCAATAGTTTTCACCTTAATTGAAATGGTTTCATATCAATCAAGGACAGTCTTACCATTTACATTATATGTTAGACATGAAGTTTCACATAAACTTTTATTAGTGTGTTAAGGGGAAGGGATAAAAACAGAGTCCCCGTACATTAAATTTAGCTAAATCGCTAAAATGGTGCCTGTAGTTTACATGAAAACTGCATTCTGCAAACTATCACAACATGCACATAAACAAGAGTTTATATGTGTTTTAAATGCCAGCAAAGGATATTCAATAAATTGTACCAGCATATTGAAATAAAACGATGGCAACAGTGTCTGAAACGGTATGAATCATAATAATCTTTTTTGTAGTATTCTCCATACGAGACGAGACTGACAATGATACCATTTAGAAGTGGTAATGGAGTACTGTTTCCTGGATTTAACGCTTGTTTAAATACTACATTTGATTCCTAAGTTTCGATAAAGCTCAATTCATGTCATAATATTTTAGCTTTTGCCTAGTGTGAATATGGGTATAATCTTCATTGTTAGGTTTAGAACACTGTTTCATCGCACCGTCGTTATTAAATTCCTGCTTATTTAACAGATGTGAAAAATTACAAAATAAAGACATTCAATGATAAAAGATATTATTGCATATTATAAGAATGATCCAAGCCAAGATGTGTTTGACTTTGGTGAAACATGCATTAAAGTCTTAAAGTTTATGACGTTTAAAACATTTGTTTCAAAAGTTTACTTGAACAGGAAATGTATTATGCATTAGTTGGAAATTGCAAGGAAATGTTTCTTTTTTTCTTTTCTGTTGTTTGAGTTTGAATTAGATAGCGCTGTTAATTTACCAAATGGGTGAAGTTTATAAAATAACATAGCCTGAAAAGCCTTTAGATGAATGTATTAGTCTTTGGGGTAGAAAATTATACAATCACTTAAAAGAAGAATGGGATATCCTCATGAATATTTATGTCGAAAGGTTAGAACGCATCGGAATCGGGTGCACACGTAAGTGCAGTGCAAAGGAAGAACATTTCAATGTGATGGATTTGAAATATTTTGTTGGGCAAAATTTTTTACTATTTTTCTGTCTTAATGGCGGTGTGCTTTTCTGCTATCTTAGCATTTATTACTAAGCAATCGGTAACATCGGAACTATGATTGTTTTCTTTAAATCAGTTCATATGTGAACTTACTCAAAAATCCATACATGTTCCAAATACTGTTGAAAATGATAAAGAATTCATACAGGACAAAATAATAACATAGCTGCATCTTTTTTTAGAGTAAATACCTCGTGCAAGGGGAAAAATATTTAATTAATTAGACAACCTGACTCATGACTGTTATTTTGGTGTCCTTGTCTTATCTTTATAAGTTTTCGAAATTATCTAAGTGGCATGTTCAATTGTTATAATCTTTTCTTTCAGTAAAAACTTATTTCATAATTGAGCTTTAAGTAAAATTCGAATGATTCAAACCATTTGCTAATTGAAATGATGATTAAAGAATTTTTGTATACTCACCCAGGATCAAGAATGGCACGGAAGTTGCAACTTGGTTGAAAGGAACCTTACAATAGGAAAGTAGTCCTAATGCTGAGACTATTGCCAGAGAGGCTGACAAAACCCCCATTAAGGCTAGCCAAGGCTTGCTCTGGACGTTGTCACGAAGCATTAAACAGGAAGTTATGGCAAAAGTTATTAGAACTGTGTAGGTTATCGAAAAGAACAGAATTACTGTCCTGGTAAGCCTTCTTTGTGCCTGATTCAGACCATCAGAGGGAAACACAGCTACTTCAATGAATGAATAATTACCTTTTAAAATTTCCACCTCAAGTTCATCAATCCAGAGTTCTGATAAGTCATCATCCTGACCTTCTCTGAGAAAATAAGGTACGAGCAAGTATTTGGCCTGGATTGCAAACCCATCTTGTACCTGATTTCCTCCCAAAAATGTTTCAATATTTATACTGTTTCCCTGATAAACAACGTTTGGAAAAGGCAACTGTAATTTGTCTTCGGCTGTTTGGAATACTTCATCGCTATATTGATTCCCAAAATACTGAAGTACAGGATTCCTTATGCATTTACCATTCCAGCGACAACAAACATCTCCAAACGTAAATTCAGTTCCATTGTCAGCAATCTTTTTGGAGAAAACATGATCATTTATGCTCAGAATTTCTTTTAAAACTTTAAAGTTCAGTATGTTTTCTCCCTCAACAGCCGAAAATATAACAGAAAGTTGCTTTTGATCGGCTTTAATTCCACGATCTGGAAGGAAGCGATCAAAGTCGACGGGAAATAAGTCAGCAATTATCTCTCGGTCATTCCTAGCCTGACTCTTTTGTGGAGTAAAAAGGTTTTCAGTACCAGAGGAGTAAGAGAAGAACATTAACCCCGTTCCTAACCCAGCGGCAATTAGTACAGAAGAAATTGCAATGACAAACGG
The DNA here is from genome assembly GCA_009936505.3 of Holothuria glaberrima. NCBI lineage: Eukaryota > Metazoa > Echinodermata > Holothuroidea > Aspidochirotida > Holothuriidae > Holothuria > Holothuria glaberrima. The sequence continues at coordinate 361,135 of WURT03000010.1, read as the reverse complement.
ATAACGACAAAGAAGACGGGAGTAGGATACGAAGAGTTTACGAAGGACCTTCTCGATGCAGTCTGTTTTATACATGTTGTCGTGAGTCATGAAACGTTTCCGGAACCATCGACATATTTTGAAGCTATGGAAAAAGCAAGAACAAAAGTTTTGTTGAACTACAAATAACAATAGCTGAACTGGGTTATGTAAATGGTACGAGTGATTTGGTGTAAGTGAGATTCCTCTTATGACGAAGATTTTCAAACAACTCTTTTAAAATTTTCCATGTCATACCCCGATCTTGACCAGAAATTATTGCCTATAATCTTAGTGCTTTGTCAAATACTAGGAAATAATTTATTGAAGGTTACAGTTCCAATTGAAATCCCATAACTACATAAAGTTTTACGCCTTAAAATTTGATTTTAATTTTTAGGTGAAAACATACAGGAAAAAATACAACGATTTAGATTTTTAAAGGAACCTTATCTGTACTCACCTTTGAAGCAAATGACTTAAAACAAGATATTTTAAAAAGATGTTCTCGCTAGCAGACTGGTAAGTCTGACTTTTCCCTTTACACTGTTGCCCTGAAGTAAGAAGGTTCTTTACTAAACTTGGAAGTGGGGGCCTGGGAAATGCTGACACGAATCTTGCCTGAACAATCTTTCGAAATTCTTGTCTGAAAAGTCTTTGGAAAGCCTCGTCTGAACGTTTGACATACGTCAACTAGATAAATATTCAAGAAAAGGTCAGGCAATCACAGTACGTTGTTGCCGGGGGTTGTAAGAATAGCATGCAAAGACTGACACTCGTTACAAATACGTAAGGGGAATGAATATTCAACAAATAATGCAGAATCCAATCATATTATGTCAAACACCTTTAGCAGGCCAAGAAAAATACGATTGGCTATTTATATATACTCTGAAGCTATAAGAATGACCTTAAACTAAATTTTCAACAAATACTGGTACGTAAAATACTGCTTCTGATACGACTACAGTGTGTGACAACGTGGCGGGATGAGGAGGATCTGGCAGTCTGTTCGTTTTTCCGTGTTCATCCGTAGATGCTGAAAATCAGGTAAAATCCTTCTTCAGGGCTCTGCATACATCCACTGCTATTCTGATGAGGGTATCATTACAGTTTTCGTCAGCTTGAAACTTGGACATTTATACTTTGACCTTAATTTCCGAATCCAGCAGGGAAGTGACGCATTTCTGCGGTTAACCTTAAGACACTGGGCATCCATCTTTGAAACATTTCCAAGGATTCATTTGTATTTCCTCTTATGATGTGACTAGAATAGGATTAAGTGGCTAAATTAGTTCCCAAATGAATCATCAACCATGAAAATCGGTTCATATTTAGTGAAGTTATGCACG